>PVKA01010356.1:0-64766 GCA_004027165.1 Ctenomys sociabilis
CCATGGGTGTTTTGCTCTGTTATGTACAATCCTCCCATCTGTGACTTAGGGATGATGAACAGGAAGCAGGAAAGGAAAGGCAGTGTGCAGGTGGGCTCTGCTCTGCTCTGCTCAGACTGAGTGTTACCAAATCAGGGACTCAAGGACACCGTGCCAGCCACATTGCCCTCTCTCACAGACTGTGACTATGCATGAGGCAAAAAGGCACATGAAAAGTAGAAACAACAGGTGGTACCTTGCGAAATACATTTGCCCTGACTGTACAAAATTGGCTTAAAACAGTAGCTATTTGTCACAATTCCTGAAATTATGCCATGGACCATGACACTTGTGAGTGCATGCTAATATGACAATGGTCTGCTCTGCAAAACCTGTGAAAGCATGTAGAGGCGATGAGATGGGGAAGTATTTTTATGTTATTCTGGAAATGGCTTTCTTTCTTCTACTTTGCTATTTTGGCTTCTCTGGACTGATTCTTCTCATTTTTGCTTATCTTACCTGCAAGTTGGTTTGCTGAGACAGAGAAAAATGTGAGGCTGGGGAATATGAGTTCAGACTTATTTCAACTAGCATGCCATGTCTGAGCAAGGACATGGGGGATGTCTCTCTGTGTTATGAAGACAATTAAATGGGCTTGGAAAGTTTTATTTGGTTTGTTGTTGACAAAAGTTAAGTCCCTGGGTAACTTAATTTTTCCGGCTGGTTCCCAGAGGAAAAATCAAGCCAACTCATAGCAACATATTTACTTGTAGAAATTTGATGAGCTGCATAGTATGGAAAACATAGCCATAACCTCAGTTCTGATTTGTTTTCCCCTTTTCAATTTCTTTCCTGTGAAAGGAACATTCCTTTTGGTCCAAAAAACTCTGTCTAACTGAGGACGTAAAAGGCTCAGGCGGAGATCAGAGAGCCTGGTTATTTCTAGACAGGCTCCAAGCCATTTATCTAAAGCATACTGCCTCCTTGATCTACTGGCATAATTAGATAAACAGGAGGCAGCCTGTCTGCTGATCCTGCTGCTGGAACTAAATTTACATCAATAAAACTCAGACAGGTTCTTCATATGACTTTGTGTTAACTAGTTGGTTTTACATTTTGTCTTCTACTTTAAGGGAGACCTTATTTTCTTTGAAAACTAGTCCACCCAATTTAAAGCTTACACAGTGACAGGTGTGCTGGCAGAAGTTTGTAATCCTAGCACCCTGTGAGGCTGAGGCAGGAGATTGCAAGTTTGAGTACCCCTTGTATAACTTAAGAAGATCTGTCTCAAAATAAGAAATAAGGAGCCAGGGATGTAACTTAGGATGGTTCAAAAGGTATACATTTAGGTACGTAGCAGAATGGAAATTGTACATATAAAATCAAGGGCAAATTATACACATTTAAGAAATTATTTATAAACTACTTAGCATCTGCTAATATGTTCCAGGGTAACCATTCCAATTTGATGGGCACTAAGTAGTTCTCTAAAGGAAAACTGTAAAACTCAAAAAGCTACTTTTGATACAAGGGGATTCTTGACTGCCTGTTTTTCCATTTCATACATTACCTGTTTAATCTGCTTACCTTCAGACACCTTATTCACATCATTGATTCTGTTACCTGACTTTTAAATTTCTGATGAGGGGAAACATTGAACAGATAGTTAATTCAAATGTGCCTCATTCCTCTATTAATCTTTAATTGAAATCAAGATCCAGGCACCAGGCAGTCCATGGTCATCAGGTTGAGCAATTCAGTGAGAATTTGTGTGCAGCTACAGTTCTGGGCAAAGCTTATTGGGGGGAATAAATGGCCAAAATGAAATGGGGAGAGAATTTCTTGGGGTTCTACTCTACAGAGCTGGCTAGGGAGAGTTGGCTCCAAATCCCAAACATTGGAAGAGAACCTCATGTCATGCAGGTGCTGGCAACAAAACATGGTTAGTCAAATGTTATTGATTTTAGTACTGCATAATAAGAATTGCCATACATGGCATTTAAATTCATTGTTGAATCTCTGGAAACTTTGCTTCTTTTGTAGTCAGCTCTCCAATATTTGACTTTATGTCTGTAGCACGGCTTGTGAGAGCTGGGGAGAGTCAGCAAAGCACACACGCACACGCACACACACACACACACACACACAGAACTATCCAACAGGCTCTGTTTGCAAAAGTGTGTCTAAAATAGAAATTCTGCAAAAGGAGAAATAGGTTGGTTTATTATCCTCTGACTTGTGCCAGGCTCTGTTCTAAGTACTTTATCTAAATAATTTCATTTAATTATTACTACAAACAGAAAAAGAAATGCCTGTTGTTGGAGGAGAAACCAAGGCAAGCAAATTAATTAAATGAGCTGGGGCTTAGAATCAGGCAGTCTGGTTTCAGAGCTCCTAACTGCTGGGTTACGTGGATAGAACACTAATTCCACACCAGAAAGTGTGCTAGACACCAGGGATATGTGAACAAACAATATTTAAATTTGTTATTCAGATTTGACCTTAAAGTTGCACAAATGTCTTTCATCTGTGTATCAGTTTTTCTTAGCTGCTGGGAGGTTACCATAACAACTCAGAACATTATTGACTGTGATGGTCAGCAAAGAGAATTAAATAATTTGGTCTCTAATGACAACGGAATCACTGATGCCCTTCAGCATTGAGAAATTATAACATTTTTGAATGAGGTCTTTATTATACTTTTATTAGGAAACATCCTCTTTGATGAGTTGTTAGTATATATCTGCTAAATATCAATGAACCCAGTGACAAAACACAAATATATTAATGCTATTGATCATGAAAATAGTCATGTGTATCAATTAACTTTAGATACAAAGTAAAAAACCTGCAATGTACTGATGGTTCACAAATTCATGAGTAGTGTGATGGTCCTTCGTAGTCTTGCCTAGGCTCCTTCTTCAGTCTGTGGTCAGCTGTAGATTGGGTAGCTGGCACTAGCGACCTCAGCTAAGTTTTTATACAGATGGAGATGTCATTCAGGTGCTGGCAAAAAGACCATGGTAGCTGGCTCTGTGTGGGCAACACTGGTTCTCCTTTACATGACCACCCATCACCTAGCAGCCTCGTGAGGGCTTGTGTACGTGTGACTAGCGCAGTCCTTGTGGAGGGGCCTTGCATCAGAACTGGCATTGAGTCATTTCTGTCAAAGTGAGTCTAATCAAAGAAAATCCCAAGACAACCTAGATTCAAAGAGGCTAAAATTAGGCACTACCTTTTGATGGGAGGAGGGCAAGGTCATTATACAGTAGAACACAGATAGTGCAGGCTGAGGACTAAGGGAAACCACTTTTGGAAAGAACCTACCAAACCATGTGCGATATATATTATGATCATTTTGCAGAACTGAACTTGGAGGTCCAACAGTAAAGAATGCGTCCTAAAAACAAAAATCACAAAAATAAGGCTAGAGAAATAGCTCCATGGTTTAAGCAATTGCCTGGCAACAAGGTTTGATCCTCAGCACGACATGCCATGCTTGCCCTGGAACCCCAGGCACACTGTGCTGGCCACCAAAACAGGGCATGGTGGACCACACCAGTAATCTTAGCCCTGGGAAGGCTGAGACAGGAAGATCACTACAATTTCAAATTGTGCAGTGAGACTCAGTACCAAATAAAGAAAAGATCTTTTTAAAAAAAGTCACAAAAATTGTAAGTAGTAAATTTCTTTTTTTTTTTTTTTCTTTTTTTTTTTTGGCAGAACCAGGGATTGAACTCAGGTCCTTGCACTTGCCAGGGAAGTGCTTATTCTACTGAGCCATCTCCCTAGCCCCAAGTAGTAAATTTATTGCTGTAACTGGTAAAAATGTTAGATAAACTTAAATATGTCAAACTTCAAAGCTTCTTTATGAAAACACCACTTTATAAGGTTTTCAAGACCTTCATAAGTTATATAAGTAAATATCCCTTTTCCAAATGAAAGTGGAGATTGAAAATGAAGAAATAGCAATGTATAAAATTCTATGGGGCTAGGCATATAGCTCAGTGGTCTAAGTGCCTGGCTGGCAAACACAATGGCCTGGGTTCGATCTCTCGTATCACATCCCATGCCAGCCCCAGAACCCTGCCTGGTGGTGCACATTTGAAATCCCAGAGCTGGCGAAGCTGATACAGGAGGAAAGCTAGGATTCCAAGCTGTGTAGAGAGACCCTGTACCAAATAAATTATTTTTTATTTTAATATAATAACTTCTTCCTTTCCACTTACTTACAGGCATGAATAGTTTGACCAAGAGATAATTAATAAAACCAAAGTAATCCTCAGTGATAACTATATTTTGTTGTTGTTCTTCACCTTTGTAGACCTAAGGATTTCAACATAGATAATTCAGTTCCTCCTTAGAACAATATGGAAATAGTGATAAATCAAAATTAAATTATAACTCAAAAAATAAATTTACATGAACTGTCAGAATTGGGGCACAATTCAGGTTAAATATGCTTTGGCCTGAATATTATACAGATATTGGCAGAATTTTTACTGGATTATGCTTAGAAAATAATATGATGCTCACTCTAAAGAAAAGATATGATTTCTTTCTCTTTTTTTATGGAGCCAGGGATTGAACTCAGGTCTTTGCGCTTGCCAAGGAAGTGCTTATTCAACTGAGCTATCTCCCCAGCTCCAAAGGTGCATTTTAGTAAAAAACTGAATACTATAATCTATGATAGAGGGGCCAGGGAGATGGCTCAGTAGAATAAATGCTTTTCTGCCAAGCACAAGGGCCTGAGTTCAATCATCTGTTTCACCAAAATAAAATAAAACAAATAATAATTAATTTAATTAAATTAAATCTATGACAGTTTTACTTTTGTCATTTAGGTCTTTGACTTTTGTATTATTTATATTATGGTCTATTATGAATGTGTTGAGGCAATGCTAAAGCAACTAAAGTTTGGAAATGTGAGTGATTTGATAAATTCCTGGAATTTATTCCTTGAAAAACAGATTTTACCCCAATTTCTAAATACTGGTTTTTGATCTAGACACTGTGCTTTTCTCACCAAATCACTGACTATTATCACAGCATCTGGTGTAAGAATGGTAATACAGTATTAAAGCATGGCAAACTTTTTCAAGGGAAAAAATTTTAACAGTTATTCCTCCTACTCAGAACCACTGTTGAATTCTGCTAGGTTGGGACTTTCTGAAAGCAGCTTTCAAGCTATCCTGGACTTCGGTGAGTCTTCAGGGGGTATATTTATGTAAACTATATTTTAAAAATTTGCAAAGCTCTTGCTGTTTTAAATGCCATAAACATTTGCTAGGAGGTAATAATAGAAAAGGAGAAAGAAAACCAGGCTGGACCGATTCCCATTTAATCTCTCCATAAACTTGCAGCATATTGCATAATCACTATAGATGTTAGCCAAGGTGTATTGGTGTCTTGTGCTCTATACTCAGGGAAGGCTGAAGACTATTTTTCAGAGGTTGATTTTGTTAAATGTTTTTATTTTCTCAGTGAATTCATGGATATCAAGAACTTTCAAATCCACTCTGGACTGCTGTATATATTATGTAGAGAAGAGGCACTGCATTCAGAAGAGGGAGGGTTTCTTCTAGTATACCAAGGGTTTTGTTAAAGATTTATCATGTGAATCCAGTTTCCAAAAAGGAAATTCAGTCCCGAAAAATAGCATGCCATTTTCATAAAAGTTTTGCTTTAGACTAGGCTTTAGAGATTCTGTGAATTGAGACTGACCTTGCCAAATTTCATAAACAGAGGTCATAAAAAGCTAGTTGGACATTTGAATCTTAACATATGTATTTGCAGATTCTCCATATTCAAGTGATCAGTAAAAGAGATGTGTAAACAAATGCATGTTCAAGGGAAACTGTTCTGAGGAGTATCTTGGATCTAGGCTCTGCCCTGCTTGCTGAATGAAAAGATAACTTATAAACAGTTCAAGAAAGAAAATTTGGGATGGAAGATCTGAAGTTTAGTAGACAATATCCAGCAGGCTAAGCATACTACTTTGATCATTTCATTCTACCTGAAATAGTGTTCAATATTATCTATACTTAGAGATCTGCTAATCACTCATTTTTCCTTTTCTGTTTGAAAATAACTGCATTTTCATTCTTTCACTTAAAGCAAATAGAGAAATCAAAATATATCATGTACAGATATAAATTTCCTATAATGTATTTGATAATTATGTATATCTAAAATGTACCAGCAAACATCATTATATACGAAATAAAGGAGTATGCAGGTGTTAAGTCTTCTAATATATATTTTAACATTTTTGGCAGTGTGCTTAAAATGCTTTGAAGCATATATGAAAAGTAACAGTGGTGATAGTGGTGAGTGCTGTCATGACAGTGGACTAGGGAAATTCAGGAGATTACCTGGTGCAGTGCAAATTGAACTTTATATATGTTTGGCAGTGGAGGTTGGTACATGGTGTGATTCTGAGCCAAGGACTGGGTAGCGATAAGAAATTAACTTTGCAAACAAGAGTAAGTTTAGCCCATTTGAGAACAAAAGAAGGCAAATTAGCTATTGTTGCATAACAAATTACCACAAATTTATTGGCTTAAAGCAACATGCACTTACTTTCTCACATGTTCTATGGGTCAAGATTTTATCACATTTTAAGATTTTGGCTTAAAATCAAGCCTGAATCAACATTCTTGGGCAGCATTCTTATCAGAACTTGAGGTTCTGCTTTAGTTTCAATGGTTGGCAAGACTAGATTTTTCTACTTATAGGACTACATTTGTTTATTTATTTATTTATTTGCTGAATATTCAGAGAGTTGCTTTCTCCTCCTACGGGCTTCCTTCAGGTCCCAGCCATATGACACTCATACATAATATGATGGCTTCCTTGTCAAGGAGAAAAGCAGATGCTCTAGTCAATTGAGACAGTCTTTTGTAATGTAATCACAGAATGACTACCCACCAAAGTGGACGCATAAAATAACTAATCAATAGTGACTATGTCATCATCTTTATAGGTTCGACTCACACTCAAGGAGATACAATATAGGAAACATGCATACCACAGGACAATTTTTATCTTGTTGAGCACCTTCAAATTCTTATTGCTGCAGGCAAACTGAACAACAACTCTTTAAGTGGGTGAGGTACAAAGAAAGGTCAGAGAGTGTGTTAGTTGATTTTCTCATTGCTGAGACAAAAAATACTTGACACCCAAAATTAAAGGAGGAAAGTCTTGGTTAGCTCAATTTGTAAAGATTTCAAGTCCATAATGTGTTGGCTCTGAGGCAGGGTGGCATGTCAGGAAAACACTTCAGAGGAGAAAAAAATTTCATGGACTGAAGGAGATGACAAAGAAGTAAGGGCTAATCACAGCTATTTCTAACCCTTATACTTTATCCAGGCTACCTAGGGAAGTAGCACTCACACCCTTAATCCTAGTGTCATTGTTCCTAGAATACACAATGGAACAATTTCAGGATCACACACTTTAGAGCCAGCCACCTCTGAAAAAGCCCCACCTATGACTGCATGAGGCTCTGGGGAGACATCAAGATACAAGCTGTAAAAGAGAGCAAGACAGGGGTCAGCTATGGTAGGATCTTCTCATCTTTGGTAGGGAGTCTGAGTTTTACCATGGTGGTAGTTGAAAGCTAATGGAGGGTTCCACTGTCCAACAGAAAATTTTAGATATCAATACTCTTGAGATCTAAAATCAAAAACAGGTCTCATAACCTCCTAAGGCTTTAATTTACAAATATTCCCTTTTACGATTTTTAGGATTACAGGTCATGAGGCATGTGTGACAAGAATAAAATGCTACTTTTACTCCCTTCACTGTTTCTGTAGTTTCTGTTGCATTGATTGTCTTCTTGAATGAAAACTTCATTCAAGCCTATAATTTTGTTCTTACATTAGACCAGATTATTCCTCCATAAACTCTGTGAATTTAAACCAAAGTAAAAATTAAATATGATAACCTGAGTAATCCAGAAGATTAACTAGCTAGGGAGATAGCTCAATGACACAGCACCTTCCTGGCAATTGTAAGATCCTGAATCTGATTGCCAGTACTAGGAAAAAAAAGATTAACTAAAACATTGAATTCTATGTAAAATTCAACTAATCTCCCTTCCTTTTGGCTCATATGCAAAGAGAAAGTAGTTGTAGCCAGCTTGGTTTCACCTCCCTTTCCTTTCATTCCTTGCAACCCCCAAGTCAGCATAATTCAGTGTCAGCTGCTCTAGGAGGGAGAATGAGATGGGAGGATTCATGATCATTGGGCCTGATGCTTCATTCTCAAAACTCTTTCACATCACACTTCCCACTGCATGGCTCCAACTCTGGTAGTAGACACATTACAGGGGTCACTTCTGCAGATCTAACCGCCTGTCTCATGGCTTGCATCTCCATGCCTCCCCTAAATCTTCATGAAGTAATTGATGAGAGTTTTTTGGAGGTGGCTGAATCTAGGGTGCGTACACCGAAATTAAATTAGTTTCCCTCTGAGTAGTGTGGGTGGCACCATCCAAAGGGCAGGTAGCCTGGATAATTATAAAGTCAGCCTTCGTTGTTGTTGTTGCGTTTTCACTGTTTCATTACTTCATGCCTGCCAAGAACTGCTTCTCCTCGGTGATGGACGTTTACCATGCCACCATGCCACTATGCTTTGGGGCAAACCAACTATGAACTGAAACTTCTACAAACTGTAAGCCAAAATAAACCTTCTTTCAATTTTGGATGTGGGGTACTGTGTCTTCCCAGAGTCAAAAGTAACTGAGAAAGATTTTGGTATCAGAGAGATGAGAGCACTTTTGTAACTATAGCTGAATGTGTGGTTCAGGGGCCTTTTGAATTTGTGGGAAAACTGAAATGGTTTGGACATGTCAGGTAAAGAAGAAACTGAACTACTTAATGCTGTACTTCATGGAAGATTATGATCAGAGCCCAGAAGACCAGAATGCTGTCAGAGGTGCTGATCCTAAGGACCAGGCTCAGGAGGGTCATGCCGGAAAGGACTGAGATGGCTGTTGGACTCCACACCATGCATGCTACACTGGTAGAAAATTTGTCTGCATTTTGCTCTTCTCCAGAGACTTTTTCTAAGCCTGAGATGAAGTACATCAGACTAATTAATCTGGCGGAGAAAATTTCAAGGCAGATTAATGTTGAGGTGGTAGCGTGGCACCTATTGGGGGCTTTTAGCCAGATCTGTGTTGAGAATCAAGAGCAAAGAACCTAGGAAAATGACTCAAGAATTTTGAGCTTGGCTGGAAAGGAAGCCCCAGTAAGGCTTTGGACTGCAAAGGCAGAATGCTTGGTTGCTGAGAAGGAACACAACAATAGAAAAGATGGCCTGGACATTCAAAGAACTAACAGATTTCATGCTCTGCAATCTCAAAATTGCAAAAGGGAAAGACTGCCTTGAGAAGAGAATGTGTTCCTTGAGATTTGGTTCATAGCACTTAGCAATCCAGGCACTCAACCCCTAAATCCAAGGGTGAAGAAATCTGGCGACTGCTCCAGTTGCCAGTAGACCTTAATATTACCTATATGGTGCTGATACATGCAGAATGGTTGAGTTTTGGAATCGGGTTTCCACCTAGATCTTAGAAGAAGGAGAGGCAAGGGGCCTCTGAGGGGGAAGTGTTTGAAGATCTGAGTGTGAAGGCAAAGATGCAATGGAGAACCCAGAAGGTCGGAGAATCCAGGAATGTGGATCACCTGTGGGAAGCAGAAAGAATGGAGCATAGGGCAGGTCAAGAAAGAACTCATGATAGCAGACAACACCTACAGTGGTACAGTAGTCAAAGCCAGCCTATCCCTTTGGAGCTCACATCTTGACACTGATTGCATCAGATGCTGGGCATGGTACTATGGATTTAATGTTTGCCCTGATGGATTTTGATATTTTTTTTGTTCCCTTTATTTTCTATTTTCTTTTTTGTACTTTTTGACATGGAAGGAAATGTCTATCTTTTGCCATTGTGTGTGTTGGAAGGGCTTGACCTTACATTTGTACAGAAACTTGCAGCTATGAGTTTAGCTTTTATCTCAGAAGAGGCTTTAAAGTAGGACTTTTCAGCAGTGCTGAAATTGCTAAGACTTCGGAAATACTTTGAGATCTACTAAATACTTTCTACATAAAGGGATGAAAGTGACTGTTTGGAGGTGCAGGTAAAATGTAATGACGTTTCTCTAGATGCCCTCTCCCCCAAGGTTCATGCAGTCAAAGGTGGGATTCTTTGGAGATGGCAGTATCTAGGGTGTGTGACACCTGGATTAAGGATTGGGATTTCCCTCTCCTTGGTTGTGGGCAGAATCACCCAAAGGGCAAGTATCCTTTATGAAATATAAAGTTAGGCTTTGTTGCTGCCAGCCAAAAACTATTGCTGCTCTCTGATCCTCTCTGCCATGCCACTTTACATACAAACCAGCAATCTATGGACTAAAACCTCTGTAAATTTTAATCCAAACTAAGCCTTTCCTCTTTTAATGTTGAATATTGGATACTTTGTCTCAGTGTTGAGAAATATAACTAATGCACTGCCCTTCTGTTTCTTTTTACTAATATCCCTTTACCCTTCTGAAACATCCTATGAGACCGTGAGGATGCAAGATGTTCTCCTTTTGTAGTCCTATTTTCCTTTGGAGACCACATCTGATGCATAGGAAAAAGTTTCTCATCCCTTAGTGACAAACTCTGGCAATGTGAACTCACTCCAACATCAAAACACCTAATTCTACCTCCAAACAATAAGTGGCTGGTGTCCTGTTCTAGGAAATTCTATTCCCCCAAGTCCAGGGCCTGGGTCATAGCTCTCTACTCGGGAAAGTAATCAGATAGGTACCCCTGGCACTTTTTATCTTTATAATAGGTAGGATTATGTTGGATCAGAAAACATGTGCCAGCCAAGCATCATATGACAATTTAACCTTTTACATTTCTTCATGTAACCAGGAACCTATCAGAACCTTAGTTTTATCATCCTTGTTAGATGGGTTCATTACTTGCTAAATTTCTGACATATAACAAATGCCAAATAAAAGATAGCTGTTTTATTATGAAGCAGAATGGATCCTAATTCATTTCAATAAATACTGAATTTTGACCATGGGTAATATGAGAATATAAAAAATGGTAAGATATTGACCCTGACCTCAAGATCTTTGTAATAGGGTAAATAAACTACTTAAGGTAGAATATGATTAGTAATAAGGTTAGGATAATAAAAAGGGGAGCTATAAATTTTAGGAGCTAAAATCCAAACTAAAGACTGAAGGGAATAAAAAGACTTTCTTTATCAGGGAGGTACATACCTATAACCCCACACTCAGAAGTTGGAGGCAGGAGCATAACTGTCAGTTCAAGGTCAGCCTCTACATACTTTATAAGCAGGCTAGTATTCTAGGTGTGTAGCAAGTTCCAAGCCAGCCAGGACTACACAGATCCTGTCGCAACAAATAAAAATAAAAATAAAAAATAAAATAGAAGCTACTGGGCCTACAGAAAGTTTATTTTTGATTTAGATATGAGGATTTTCTACTCCTCTTGTATATGTCAGTCTTGCCAGGTTATGTCACAGCTGTTGTCATTAATGGCCACCTAAATGACTTATAAGCAACACCTTCATAAGTTAGATTTGCAATCAGGAAAGCTAGTCACATCATGGATATCTCAGTTGGGAGAATTTCTGATAAATTTTGGTGGGATGCAGGGCCAATTTCTTACTACGTTCCTATCCACTTTTACAAATTGAACTTATTGGAGTGACATGGATAGAATGTCACTGTAATCTGACTTTAGGAGGATAAAAACAGTGCACATCTGGACACAGGCATCCCAGGCTTTTGTTCTCTTCCAAAACAAAAAGGTGATTTGAACCAAGAAGGTGCCAATGAAAATAAAAAAAAATTAAGGGAGAGATGGCAGGGAGATTGAAAATTAAAACTTTTATGAAATCAGAAAAGAACAGGTGGTTTACAACAGAGGGGGAGGTTGCTAGATGAAATTAAAGGATGAAAATTATGATTCTATTTTTTAAGTATGGTCAGTTTGGGGTTCTAACAGCATCTTCGTGTGATAGGTGGTTGTTAACAGAAATGTAGAAACAAACTTCATGGAAAAACTCAGATGTGAATGGAGGAATCTACTGAAGACATGATCCAAAAGAATAGCAATAGAGAGAACCACCTGTTCAACACATACAACTGAATTATTCAGATCCCATCTCAATTTTCTTGACTGTTTTTGCCAGCAATTTCATGGATTAATAGTTTATGCAACCTGTACATACTTCATATGAAAGCTAGTATTCTAACTAAATTAGTTTACAATACATTGGGAATAATGCTAATTTTTCAAATCTTATCTTAAAATATAAATTACTCAGACTTTTACTTCAATACAGAAAAACACCTAAATGAAAATAAGCAAAAGTTATTTATTCAGAACTTTCTATAGTGGAGAATCAACCATTATCCTTGATTTAGGCAAAGATTTACAGATAGACAAGGAAGTGTACATGCTTTAGAATAGTAAAAATGTAGGCATTAGGTGTAGAGACGGACTAACTGGAAGCGTAGCATCCCTTATTAGGGTTAGAGGTGCATTTCTTTTTTTGTTTCGTCCAACGATGGAAACAGACAAAACTAGAGAAGCTGCCATTTATTGATCAAGTTCTGCTTTATTTAGGCTGATTGCCGTAGATGTTGTGGTTTGGCTACCTTACCACCTTTTGGGGTCAGTTTTCTATTTCTGTACATTGTTCTTTTATAAAATCAATGCTTCATCTTCAAATATGCTCTGCTGTTCCAAACCCAGAGTCTTCTCATCAATCTTTGTTCCCTAAATTGCCATTGCCATTTTATATGCTGAATGAGCAGCTACTTTCTAGGCATTAAGTTTACTAGTCTTAGCTAATTTTGAGTCTTTTTGTGTTATTATTTAAATCTTTATTATGAAACAAAATACATCTTTTTTAAATGTATTTGGTTGCTACAGGGTCCCACTGCACAGCTTGAATTGTGATCGTCCTGCTTTCAGCCTCCGCAGCGCTGGGATTACAGGCATGCACCACCATGCTGGGATGCTAGAGCTGGCTCAGACCATCCTGGGGTCAGGGTGGTGCTGCTTGTGGTGCCCGGGACCAAACCCCTGGCCCTGTGCTTGCCTAAGTTTGCCTCAGCAGGTACTTTAGTCCACCGAGCTATCTCACTGGCCCAAAATAACTCTTTATTAACTAAAAATTTCACTGCCCACTCATTTTACCATTATTAGTTATGTACCCTTTTGGAAGTGATGTGCCCTTTTGGAAACAAAAGTCATTCACAAATATGATTAAGCCATAAATTCCTTGTATTTAAGCTGGCTTGGAATCACCTTTAAACATCATAGTAATACAAGCTTGTTCTTAAATTAAAAAACAAACAAACAAGAAAAACAATAATAACAACTTTCCCAGCCATCACTGGAACAAAATACGGGACGCACACAACTTAAGCGGGAGTGGCTTATTTTGTTTATGGTTTTAAAGGTCTTAGCTGAGGTCAGAGGGCTCAGGATAGAAATAACAGAGGAAAGCTACTCACCCCTGCGGCAGCCAGGAATTCAAGAGTGAAAAGGAAACAAGGACAAGACCACGCCTCTCTGTGGCACGCCCCCAGCGGCCGACCTCCTCCAAGAGGCCCCCTTCTGACACCACATTCAATCATGAATTCCTCAATGGCTTTTTCTCCAGTGACTAAAGCTTCTTCGAGTGCCACTCATCTTCCAAAAGCCTGACCTCTCAACACATGCAACTGTGGAGAGAACAAAAACCTAAAATGCTTTGTTCTCCACGTGTTTCCTGACACTAAATGGTCTTTCTAATTTTAAACAAGATGATACATAATTTAAGTTCATTTTATTGGCAGTGAGAAAAGATTACTTTTATATGATTTTGTATAATTGTATACCTTATATGGTCATCTGTGTAACTTCATGTTCCCTCAATTTTTCAACTGGATAAGTTTTTAATTCCTTTACCTGCCCTTATATGTAACTTTTTTATATCTAAATATTTCTGTTTCAATCTTTGTTTTACATCTGTCCTTTGTTTTT
Organism: Ctenomys sociabilis; assembly: GCA_004027165.1. NCBI lineage: Eukaryota > Metazoa > Chordata > Mammalia > Rodentia > Ctenomyidae > Ctenomys > Ctenomys sociabilis. The sequence continues at coordinate 14,050 of PVKA01010356.1, forward strand.
ATGTATGGCCTTATAAAGTTGTGTTATTAAATGTTCCAATTTTTCTACTGATTTGAATTTGTGCTGTGAGGTTAAAGTCTCTTGTTTTGCTAAGCTTTTTTTTTCTTTTTTAGTAGAATCCTTCTATTTTAGTTACACAAGATTTAATTGGAAGACATTGTTCTATAAGGTATTTCTCTTTTTATATACTTGGTTATCTCAGGTGGATCAATGACATTTTGGGGTTGGAACCCCTGAGGATTCCTGAGTATTTTTTTAGTGATGTGAAGAAAGAAATAGGAAACCACAGAGCTGTTAGCTACTGAGAGAACTGTCTTCTTATGGAGCGAACAGTCTGCTTGCTTCACTTTTATCTTCTTTCTGGAAACAATATTTGACTTGACACCCAATCTTAGCATTAATTGCTTTAGCTCAGAAGTCCTGGGAAAACAAAACAAAATTGGGAAACAACATTGTGAGCCACATACGAGTCCGGGGACAAAATGATCCAGTGTTTAGGCACAGATCATGTTTAGAAATACAGAGGCTTCCTGATGGAAACATTTGAAGGAAATAAATGGATATAGAGAACTCATGATCACAGATAAAATGTTAAGAGACACAAAGATGCTCTTCTCCTTGATTTGTTCTTTTAGCGAATCTGGTTGCTTTTCAGGTCTTACTGTTTTCACAAGATCTTATTGTGCTATTGTTGATTCTGTTCTCATTTCGAGCTTGACCTTTCTTTATGTTTACCAATGTTTTCCAAAGTTAGTAAGAAAGCAATCTTTTCCCAGAAGCATAGCTTCTTGGCTTCTTTGGGTTTGTGCTCAAACTTGTTTCAACAAGGAGCAGAAAAATGTTTTTGGTTTCCAAGTTCCTATTTAGTGTTCTCTGCTAGATGACAACTAGTACAAAGAATAGTCACCTTATTTCCCCTTGATCTTCATATCTTCATGTCCTTTTCCAACAGCTGCTGTTGGTCAGCAAGCTGTTAATCTCTGCAAATTAGTTATTTTGCACTGGATTGATAAGCCACTGCTTTATTGTCCTGTATGAATATAACCTTGATTCCACCTTCAGTTTCTCTGTCTGTCTCCTTGGACATGTGTCTTAGTATATTAGTGCTTCTAAAGCAACCATGGAACCTGGACAATCCAAGATCCAATTTCCAAAATATTTCATACACAGTGAGGTCATATTTCCTGGTTCAAAGATATCCACATTTTCTTTGTGTCCCTATATAGCAAAAGGGACATGCAAGTTCTCAGGGAGCTCCTTTATTGAGTAAATCCCTTTCTTCCAAGCTCTGCTGTCAAGGCCTAATGCCTCCTCCACAATCCTCTGTTAAACACCCTCCAATTGGAGATCATATTTCAGTGTATGTTTGTATAGGGGACACAAATATTCATATCATAGCAATACCCATGGCCAAAGAGCTCCATACCCTGAGTCTTTTGTCACTTTAATCTGGCTGAGGGTGAAGGACAAGTCACAATAGCCCAAATAATTTAGACAATCATGCAAACTTTAATTCTCCTTCTATTAAACATAGAAAGGAAAATACTGTATTAGATTGTGATCCAAAATCTTTAAATGCAAGAAACTCTTTGTACTCCTAATAAGAATCTACAAATTATGTTACCTATCTGGGGCACAAGGGATTCCATCTCAATACAAATTGCTGTCCGATATTAAGAACTCCAGATCTGCCTTAACCACTTCTTGCCTGTGACAATGATCATTAGAAAAATTATTCTGGAGAAACTATGGCTGAGTCTAGAGAAATCTACTTAAATGAAGTTTTATTCTTCCTTCCATTTCTCTGGAACTTGCCCTTATGGTGTCACAGATCATCATGCCGATCTATAAAACCAATAGGCATTAAAGAGCCAATGTCCTTCTTTAGAATAGCAAATAAAATGATCACCATAAGGAAGAAACAGCACCACTTAACCTTTCAATATTGCACTGCTTCACTCATATGACAGATATTTATTTAACTCATAATATGTGCAGTACTATGGCAGGTGGTAAGGACATATCAGGAGGAAAACCAGTGACTGTAGTTGAGCAGTATTGCTTTTCCTACCCACTAGGTATTGAGCAAAGTGCATTCTATACATTGTTTCATAAAATTGTGAAATGAATCTTGTACTTAGGTGTTTTTATAGTCTCTATGCAAAGATAAGGAAATAAGGTTTACAGAGGTGGGATAACTTGTCTAAGAGCATACTGCTTCCGGGATTAAAGCTGGTATTTAAACTTAGCATACGTTCTACTTTTAATTGTTTCCTCTTATTTCTATACACAGTAGAAATTATCTAGTCCCCTGATGGGCCATAGAGTCTGAATTGGAGAATACTGAGTTTATAGAAGAAATCTTTTAAATAAACTCAGGAAAAAAGTGAAGTACCTACCTCTTAACAGATTTTACTCTGGTTACATGTACTCAGTTTAAGGAAGTTGATGGGCTGATGCAGACTTCTGGTTATCTCTAATCAAATTTATCCTGTCTCCTGAGTCCCCTTTCTGTCTTCATTCTAACATTTTTTTGCCTTGTCCTTCTGCTCTCTTTTTTTCTCTGAGAATCCTCCTTTCCACACCTGTCTATTTTGCCTCATTCCATGTTGACAATTAACAGGGTCCACAAATGCAGTGCAATAAGGTTTGGGAGGAAACCGTGGGAAAGAGGGACACTTCACTGCAAAGGAAATGAGCTTTTGATGGATGGCTTTGTAAACCTAACGTTTCTTCTTTAGCATTTTTCTGGCATTTGAGGAACAGAGAATTCCAAAAGCACATCCACTCCATTCTGCTGCTGTTAATATAATATTTCCCCATGATTAACAACCCAGTTCATTATGTTTTCAGCTCACATTAATCATCTCTTTTGCAAGTTTGGAAACACTTGGAGTTGTTTCCCTCTGTGTTTATCCATCTGGGATCTTTATAAAAGATAAGTTTGCAGAAAGGCATTTGGTGCTTGTGCAGAAAGTCTTTTGATGCTCAGTGCTGAAAGAGAGAAGAATGTTCTTAGATCAGAGAGGAAAAGTTCTGAAGGCAGTACAAATTCCCTACATCGGATAGAGGATCCCTATACCCAGACTCTCACCTTGGGCAAAGACCCACAGTACAAGACTCATCAGAGAGCCCTGAAAGCAGTGGATGCTGGGTCCTGACTATACTCATGGAGCAGATGGGATCAGAAGAGAGCTGTGGGGGTAGTGGGAAGAGTTGCGAGATTAATGAGTCAGAACACTTTGGCTGGAGTCCTGTTTCTATACCTACAAGCTGTTTGACCTTGGGAAAAATCAGACAAACTCTATCTACACATCTCTGTGAAATGGTCCCAAAGATGTGCCTCTTTTCTGTGTACCAGATTGCTTTAATCATCTAATTTTGTTATTTCTGTGGCTCTTTCATATGTAACTAAATGTCTATTGGGGATGTCTCAAAGACTAGTACTTCTTAATTATCTCCTTATATTAAAAAAAAACCCAGTCTTATAAGTATGTGTCCTATATGATGATCATCTGGGGAGAGAAATGCTGTTTAGAGAACATAGAGAATCCTTCAGAAATCCAGTTATAAGCATCTCAAGAGGGAGAATATAATCTCAGAAAGTGATAAAGGAAGCAGCTCTTCTGGACTTACTGTTTGTCTTCCCCTAGCAACATTATGTTGTGATGGTTCGAATGCATTCACTTATTTCTTAAATCAAGTAAGATGTTCCTTCAGAGACAACATTGCAAATTGGGCATCTATTCAAAAGCTATGACAGATATTCTTGTCTATGGTCATTAACCATGAAATATCAGCATTATTGCTCATTGCTTCCCAAGTCAGTGGTGAATTACACGAATGCATTTGCTACTGTAGGAAGGATAAAAGACATAATTAAATTTTATTTGTGCAAAATGTAGAAAGGCTGCAGAAGAGGAGTTGTGGAGATAAGAGAAATCAGGACTATCTGCTCTCATACTGCACAGCTCTCAACAAGGTGACCAAATTTGGGGATGTCACTTTTCACAGTCTTCTTTCCTTTAACACCTGGGATTTGAGCAGGAGATTCCCATTATACAGATAATTCCCAGCGGCATTAATGGAAATTACCTGCATGACTAACCTCTCCGCTGTACAGAATGCCAGATGGGTGAGAACTCTTTTAATTGCAATGAACCTCTCATTGCAGAGGAACTAATTGCATCTTCTTCTCTTTCCTCCAGGTTCCCTGGCAAATACAGGACTGATGAAGAGATGCTTCTTGCATTAGCTGCAACCTTCTGAGTCACGCAAAAAAGGAAATCAAGGTGTGGACAGAGCTGGAACCGTTGCCACACTTGTTGGAATAAATGAGGAATGGACTAGTGATTATGCTGACACTCCAGCATGAATCTGGTAGACCTGTGGTTAACCCGTTCCCTCTCCATGTGTCTCCTCCTACAAAGTTTTGTTCTTATGATACTGTGCTTTCATTCAGCCAGTATGTGTCCCAAGGGCTGTCTGTGCTCTTCCTCTGGGGGTTTAAATGTCACCTGTAGCAATGCAAATCTCAAGGAAATACCTAGAGACCTTCCTCCTGAAACAGTCTTGCTGTATCTGGACTCCAATCAGATTACGTCTATCCCCAATGAGATTTTTAAGGACCTCCATCAACTGAGAGTTCTCAATCTGTCCAAAAATGGTATTGAATTTATCGACGAGCATGCCTTCAAGGGAGTAGCTGAGACTTTGCAGACTCTAGACTTATCTGACAACCGGATTCAAAGTGTGCACAAAAATGCCTTCAACAACCTGAAGGCTCGCGCCAGAATTGCCAACAACCCATGGCACTGTGACTGTACTCTACAGCAAGTTCTGAGGAGCATGGCATCCAATCACGAGACAGCCCACAACGTGATCTGTAAGACTTCTGTGTTGGATGAACACGCCGGGAGACCATTCCTCAATGCTGCCAATGACGCTGACCTTTGTAACCTTCCTAAAAAAACTACAGATTATGCCATGCTGGTCACTATGTTTGGCTGGTTTACCATGGTAATCTCATATGTGGTGTATTATGTGAGGCAAAATCAGGAGGATGCCCGGAGACACCTTGAGTACTTGAAATCCTTGCCAAGCAGGCAAAAGAAAGCAGATGAACCCGATGACATTAGCACTGTGGTATAATGTTTAAGCTGGCTTGCTTTGAAAGAAAGTAGTTTGCAATCACAGTAGTATAAGTGGTTTACTTCTCCCATCCATTGTAAACATTGAAAACTTTGTATTTCAGTTTCTTTCTAAATATTCCACTGTTGAACTTTTAACATGACAAATAATTTTAGTTTAAGTGATCTAGCCCCTTAACCATACCCCTGGTGGTATATTCCTGAGTAACCTACTATCAACATATTAGTTAGAACCATCTCACTATTTAATAATGAAATTTATTTTTTTAATTTAAAACCAAATAAAAGCTTAACTTTGAACCATGGAAAACAGAGTGACTTATTGGTCAAGCAAACTGTAGTATTCCATTCACTTTAAAGGAAAACAGACAACCATGTGAACCTAAGGAACCATCATAAGGAAAGATGTGTTATTAAGCCTCACCGTATGCTGGGAAGCCATAGATGAATTATTGTCCAGTTTAAGTATCTTTCAGACTTTAAAATACTGGCACGTAGCAGACCCAGATGACTGCACAAGTGTGACATCCTGCTGAGAGTGAAGCTGGAATGCATTTTGGCATTTGCTATTTGAAAGCAGATGTTTTTAGCTATAAAGGCCACATGCATATTAAGATTTTTAATCTGTGCTAAACACAAGGGAAAAGGAAGAGATGGCATATAGTCCTTAAGGTTACTTTCTGGTAGGTAGGAATGTAGAACGAAAACAGGCTCAGCTGTGCTAGAAGGACAGTTCTTAATACAGTGTAGCATCAACTATGAGAAAGCTTCTAAGGCATTTTGAAACTGTGATTATCTCTGAACTTTAAGTACAAGAGAAGATAGTGACCGTTGTCCCATTTACATAAGAGAAACTCCAAGTGCAAGTGATTCCATGGATTGCCAGGTAGAAAGTATTTAGAACTTGGATTTGAACCAGTTCTGTCTCCAAAGACTGAGGTGTTCTCACTACAGTCCCATTGTGCTGGTTTATGGAGGTACAATTTGCGTGTTACAGGAAATGACCATATTAGGTGTACAGTCCTGTGAGTTTTGAGAAATCTGAGTACCTGTGCATCTGTCACACAATCAAGAGGTTGTGTCCCTGTCACAGGTTATTTGTTTGGTTTGGGTTTAACTTTAATTATGTTTTGTTTGGTTTTGGTTTAGCTTTAAGATGCTATGACAGATGATCCATGACACTTGGGTGGGATCTCACAAGGTGAAGCTATGGGCGAGATACAAAAGCAGAAGCCAAAGAGGATAAAACTATAAGGTGATAATTGGGATGAAGTAGTTTATGTAGAGGGAAGTTGAGAGGTATGTCTGGAATGAAATAGTGCAGGTGTAGATTTCATATTAAGGAATAAAAGTAATTTTATCAAATATCCTTTATGAAACATTTTTGTGCACCAGTACTTTCTTGGGATTGCATGCATCCCTATAATTATCCTATGATAAAGTCTTTTGGGGATGAGGAATCAGAGACAGGAGTTAAGTGATGTTCAGTATCCAAGTGCTTATATGGGTTATTGCGGACATTAAATCTTGGTCAGTCAACCCTAGAATCTATGAACCTCTCAACCACTGAACCTCACTGTACTGCCTGATTGTCAGACTTTGCTAATGATGTTACTGGCTCTGCAGTCTGGTGGGTTTGCAGACTCCTGTATGGTAGTATTATAAAATAGCCGCAAAAATAGCCCTTTGTGATGCATACCTAGGAAAGATCCTCTGACCTCTTGAAGTATACAACTTTCTCTAACAAATATGCACTTATCTTTTGACCTCCAAAAATCACATTTCCACCCTTGAAAAGTCTCTGAGATCCTATCTGTAGCAATAATCTGTTTAAGGACTTATTGGAGGGGCACAACAAACCAGGACTTTGAGCCAAACACTCAAAGCACGGTCCAAGATACATAGTCTAGGGTCATTAGTACTTCACACCTCCTTTAATTCAACTAAAAAGTGTTGAATCCTCTCGAAAAATCGAAGACAACCTCCAGTGAATTTATGAAATTCATTACAATGGTTCTAGAAATTCTCCCTTCCAGGAAGAAGAAAATTAGACTATGATTTTACTCCCTGGATTCGAGCACCTTCCAGGGATGATGGAGCTCTGCTGAAGATTTAGCGCCCCCTGGAGGACAACATTATAATATATTTTTGTAAGTACATCACAGAAAGATGCCTAACTGAGCTGATAGTAGTTTTCCCCCCAAAGAACAAGACAACCCTTTGCTAAGACTTAAAATATTGCATAAACAAACTGTGCTACTTGAAAATGAGTCATATTTATCTTAGAAAATCTTCCACGGATTTGATAATCTATTCCATGTTTTTTCTTCCAAAATAATCTTTAAATTCTTACTACTTTTATTTTGATCTGTTTGTTTTTTGATCTTCTAAAACCTAGAAGATATTTATATCCATGGTGAGGTACCTGTTTTAGGACTGGAAAGTTTTTAAAGTTATTTTATCAGTATTTGCTTGGAGAACACAGTAATTACTTTCTTCAGTATAAGTGTGTAACCCATCTTTTCATTCCCATTCCTCTCCTTTCACTCCATCTCTTGGATTCTTTTCCGTTTGAAAAACATCTATCACACTATTTATTATTATCTTTCATTGTGCTTTTTATTTATATTCTGAATTTCACATAAGAGAAACTATGCCATAAAGATTTTGAAAATTACCAACTCATTGTCTGGGGTGCATACAACCTTACTTTCTAAAAATTTTAAATAATTGTACTTTTTTATCTCAAATTCTTCCATTGGAATCAGTCTTTTAATCACACCTTTTAAAATTCAAGCATACCTGCAAATTTTAGTCTAACTTTTAATGATACGCTTATCTATTAAACAAGGAAAATCCATAATATATGCCAAGGCAACTGGAACATTTTTTAAGAAAGTGATAAAAATTACATAATGGAAGATTTAACATTCAAGCACACTTTGGCAAATTGTAATATTCTGCTATACAAATCTGCTACGTATGCATTGTTCTTTTTCTGCTCTGATTCGCTATAATAATTCTTGTTGTCAAATCTCAAACATAAGGCATACAGGGATGTGGATTCATTTTCCTTACTGGCTCAAGAGTACGTACTGTTTCAATTCAACAGTAAGCTTGCTCATGTATCTGGCAGATCTGGGTAATTGAAAATTCTGCTCAATTAATGTTCATGTCACTGAAGACAGGTGATCTCTTGGTATGTCATGGAAATAAGAGTCCTAGGGGTGATTCCATTCACTTAGTTTAGATGTTTTAAAATTGAAGCCCTTGTACGATTAATGTCTAGTACCTAGTGCACCTCCATGTTCCCTCCCCAAATTCCCTGACAGTATAGGAATTGCTTCTTTTGATAAATTGTTTCCCATCCGTATGAGAAACAGAAAAGATAACAATGTATACTATGAAACTGTCGGTAGATACGACCAAGTATCTCAGTAATCAAAAGGCAGATAAGGTATTTACATTGCCACAGGTTTATCAAAGATACTCAGGATTCTAAAAAATTGTGTGTCTTCAAAATATGATGATAGAATATCTTTAAATTTACAAATTTCCCTCAGGTAATGTTTTCAGTACTATAAATGGCCTGGATTCTCAGGGGACAGATGGAGAAAATTATACTGCACAGAAATCCAGCGGTGATAAGTGTTTGCTTCTGTGAATCGCAACATAGACCGTGAGCGCTCCAGGGCAACCCTGCTCGTGGGAGCAGAGGAACTGCTCTTAAATGCTGCCTTTCTCCATTTCCTAAGCTCTTCTATGCCTGGCTTCCAAAAGTTGCATGATTGATGTATCCAGTTAGCTGGGTTTGACCTAGAAAAGTCAAGCTAGATGCAAACTCAATTACCACAAAATTATGGTAATTTGTAACCTTCTTCTCCAACTATTGCTCAAATGCATAGAGATGCATGAGAATTCAGGGAGAAGGAAGACTTACTCCAAGGTTTCCCACATTCATAACATGGGTGGCTCAGAATTGTTGCAGGATTCAGTGGAGCAGCAGAACTGTCCAGAACCCTGCTGGAGGGCTTTTCCTTCCAGCTCAGGAAACATAGGCTCCTGAGGCTACAAGATGGACGGGCAGTCCCATAGTTTTTGAGTGGGTGACAGTAAGAAGGAAAATAACTACAACTTTTTATGGCTCTATTGTTTTCTTGTTTATTTTTTGTATTTAGTCTCACTACATAGATTTGACTTGTAGTGATTCTCCTGCTTACAGCCTCCCAAGTGTTGGGATTACAGGCACACACCACCACGCCCAGTCTCAATCATTCTCGGGTTATGGCCATACCACCCTGAACGTGCCCGATCTCGTCAATCACCCTCTCAGTGCACCCCAGAGGCAGGGCTGGCATGACACACCGGGGATTGAACCCCAGCCACTGCGTTCTACCTAAATGTGTGCTTCAGTCCACTGAGCTATCCAGCCAGCCTGTATGGCTCTAATTTTGTCAACATTCAAACAATTATAAGCTAGTATAAATCTCTTAAAAATGTGTGTGTGTGTGTGTGTGTGTGTGTGTCTTATGTATTCACATGTACAACAGAGAATCAGGGTAATTCAGTTCTTCTGAAATATGAGGAAAAAGATTACTGGGAACACTGAACACAAAGTATACCTGCCAGTCAGGGGTGGCCCGGTTTTTAAATTTCTGAGAAAATTAGTACAGGTATTTTTAAGGCTGTCCTCAAGATCAATGAAAACATTTACAGCTGTGACTAAGAGCAACAGAATTCATTAACTTCATGAGCTGTGTTCCTTGTAAGGCTGACAGATATTCTGCATTTGCTCGGGGCTTTCAAAAAAGAATCAATGCATTTTCTTTATTTTTTTGTAGGAGTCCAGGCATCCAAATGACAGATGTTCTCTGGATCTGACCTTAAAAGCTAGGCCTGAAATGAGTACGTTATGAATTGCTCTAGGTTTGAACCAAAACCTCATGGTTTTTTCTTTAATTTTTTTTTCTTTCAGGCAAGAATTTATAAAGTGGAAAATAATCTGAAATCTGGATGTTGGTCTGAGCATTAGCAAGCTATCTTTGGAGCTAATGACACTGATTGTTGAATAGATTTTAAAATAATAATGTCCCTAGGAGGTGAAATGGGATAAATACAAATAAATCTACCCTCTTGGGAATTGTCTGCATTTCTTCTTAAGGAAAATATCTGAAAGATGCTGGTCTTTTCTCAAAGTCTTTCATCCTCACAGACAGCCTTTCCCACTAGAGGCCTTCCAAGGCATGAGCAGCTGTGCCACGTGAAAAATAGGAAATGAGAAACCAGAAGGCTCTTGGGACGGTGCAGGCTGAGGAAGGCTTGAAAGAGAACAAACAAGACAGAATTCATCTGACATTTTCTTGACTTTACGTTGACCAGACCTTTTATCTCCACATTAAAATATGAACAGAAGAATTCAGATATAAGTCACAATTCTACATCAAATAGTCCAGCCTTTCCCTTAAAACAGCTATCATTTACTTGGCCTATGATTCTGTTTCTTCCTTCCCTAGCTTTCATGTTTATAACCCAGTGTATGCTATAATTTTCTCTGTTTTTACAGAGGAGGAAACTAAGACCTCATTTACCCAGGATACACAGTTATGCAATAGTGGAGCCAGAGATAACTATTGCCGAAGTCCTTGGTTTCACTCATGCCGTTTATGCATCATTTACTTTTATGAGATTTTTTTTCCTTAAGGCCTATGATAGTAAGTGGTAGAAGACATGGAAAGATATTTTTTTCCACACAGGGGAAGGTAAGCTGGTAGAACTTGGGTTTGGAGACTGAACAAAATGCATTCCTTTTTTACAAACAACATATATTGCCAGCTCTAAATTCTAACTATATCAGAAGTAAACTAGGCTTTGGGGTAGGAATATTTGTATGTGATTTGCAGTTCTGAGGATGTTGATCTTGGGTTCTAAAGTTGTTCCTGGAGTGATGCTGAAGGTGAGGCCGATGCACTGCCTCGGGGCAGGTACGGTGTCAGCATTTCTATGTGCACCTGCTGAATTCCAAGGAGCCCTTCTGCATGCACTCCCTGAGGGCCTTCTCCAGCCATCAGTCACCGCATACTTTATGAATTATACAGAAGGGCAATGACTACAAGAGTAGCCCTAAATTACTCATGCCCCTATATACACCTGCTTTGTAAAGGGAATAAATTTGGTGAGCAAGTTTCTGCAGTCTTTCCGCTGCAACTTACTTCTCTATTCCATTTTTTTTTTTTTTTTTTTCGCAGAGCCGGGGATTGAACTCAGGCCCTTGCGCTTGCCAGGGAAGCACTTATTCCACTGAGCCATCTCCCCGGCCCCTACTATTCCTTTCTTTGTATTTTCTTAATCTTACAAATGAACTCTTTGTATTATCCAAATCCTTATCTCAGTGCCAGATTATTTGAGGAGCTCACAATAAAATACTTCAATATCTTATACCATCACTTTTCAAATTTATCTAATGATGAAGTTCATTGAGACAGATAACAAGCTGGGATCTCTGAAAGGTAGATTTAGATCACACATTTTCGGGGGGTCCTTCACTCCTGTGGGTTTCTACCATGGTTAGACAGGGTAGTAAAGTGAGCTCACGTTTTGCTCACTTCTCATTTATCAACTATGAAGAGTCTTTAGAGGAACCCCAGATTTACAGGGGACATTTGTTAAAATTTTTTCTGGAACATTGGGTTTGACAAGCTTTGCTTTGATACAAAAGTAATTCTGTTTTTTCCTGAAGAGTAAATACCTTGTGAATATATAATGAAGTTTTCTTTTGTGCTATTTTCATGTTGGGAAATTTGAAGAGAAAATCTCAGCTTTCAAGTTAGTGACTACAGCTACTCTCAGCTCATCTAATAACAGTCTAACTTTCCCTAATATTTTTACCATCTTTTATATAAAATTATCAATTGTTCTGATTGCCCCTAATCAATTGTGCATATTTCTATTGTGAATTTCCAAGAAGCTTCAAATCTGGTATGTAAGTAAATAGGGAGGGGGGCAATGTATATTTATGTACTGCCTTTTCAAATTTATGGAATGCTTTCATATTTTATGCTGATTGAATTCACTAGATTTGTTTCCTACAACCCATTTCATGCTTCATAGATGTCTGATGCCCAATCTCCTTTCCCTATGGAACATGTCAGCATCATCAAGATTCAGGATCAAACACAAGTCCAAGTCTCCAATCCCATAGCTCTCAAGCCTCTTTCTCTTCGACTTTTACTCATGGGACAACCCCTCCACTCACACTCCCACAGAAGGGTGAAGATCAAGTAAATAAAAACACTCTTCTAGAATTGACAAAACTGAGGCCTAGAGATATGGAAGGTTCTGCCCAAAGCATGTCCCAGTGACGAGTAAGACAGCTAGGACTCGAAGGAGGCTCATGTTTTGCTCACTGTGTTTTTCTCAACTATGAAGAGTCTTTGGACGAACCCCAGACTGTTGCAAGAAAGATGATAATCTAGTTTGAGAGAAACCATACATTTATGAGGTGGGAAAAGGTTGTATTCACCTCTATTCAGGGTTTACAGATTGTGCTGTCATTGTTTCTGATATTAGATGACAACAAGCTATATTTTAGTTGCTTTATTGTTTTTCCTTCCCAATTTACTCTTTTGTACTGATGTCTTATGTTTTGGCTGAAATGCAAACCTCAAAAGTGAATATATTGAAGCCCTTACCTCAGAATATGATTGGATTGTAGATAGGGCTACTGGAGAGACAATTAAGTTAAAATAAAGGTATTAAGTTGACCCATATCCAACCTGACTCTTGTTCTTAAAAGAAGAAGAAAGTTGAGTTGGATACACAAAGAGAGAAGGAATGCACAGGCATAGAGGCAAAATTGTGTGGGGACACACCAAGAAGGTTTGCAAGGAGAGTGACCTCAGATGAAATCACATCTTCTAAGAGCTTGATATTGGACTTCTAGATTCCAAAGTGTTGAGAAAATGAACGCATGAGGCATTTTGCGATGACTCACCTGGCACGCTAATAGTCATGATCTCTAAGGAGCATTTTGGAAAGTTTCTTGAGATCTCTTGAACCCAAAAATGTTTTGGTCTCCTTGAGAGACTGCATAGGAAAATTTTGGGAAATATAATCAATTAATGCACCAAATATGTTGCCCTTAGATCTTTTGTGATGGGGGGTACAAATTTTCCTTGGAAATGAATCAATCTTGGTTTTCTGGAATCAACTCATGCTGAGGAGTAAATATAACATCTAAGAAGTGAGGACCTCTGTGTTAGATACAAAAGCAAGAAGAGACAAGATGAATAAATGATTAGATTATGCTGGTTCATTTCCAGATAATTTTCATAAGGGGGGAAATAGAATGATACAATTATCCACAGGCCTTATATTTAATTACATTCAAACTTTTACTCTGCGCTCTGTCCCAGATTTATAAGAAATTTTCCCAGAGAGAAAAGTCCCAAGACTCCATTAAAATAGTTGTTCTTAAAGAAGGTGCTTTTAAGAGAAAAGAAGGCTTTATCAATTCTGTTTTAATGACTCTCACAACAGATTGGCTCAGATTACAATACACTTAAATGTTCACATTTCTGATTAGGGCTTTTAAAGTTCTCTAACTAAGATTGGAAAGGAAGCTCTTCTCTTTTACCTGTCAAAGAGCAATGAAAACATTTTCATTGGAATTGGCTCGCTATTTACTCCATGAAGCAAACAGTTGACTTGGCTTGACTTGCTTAGCAGTAGTTATGATTTTTCCAATAGAAGACAATAGACACCTGCGAACAAGAAACCTAGAATTTTCAGTCAGAGGCAGTGGAAAGTTTTTAGAAAATAGTTTATTGTGCTACAATTTCTGCTATAATGAGCCTCTCTCTCCAAATCAGAGAGGCCCAGATGACATGGTGTTTCAATTTGCCTTGTGGTGTGATTAAGAAATAAATCCACACAACCTGCTTTATGTTCCTGATAAAACACAAGTAAGTTAAGTATTATTTAAAATCTAGAATCCTCTAGAAAATGAGATTAATATTCAAGAACATCAAGAAGAAAAACCTGCCACTTAGAAATAACTGCTTCAATTTTTAACTTTTTCTATACTCCTCTATTAGAAATTTTCATGAAAAAGGATTGAAGGAAGGGGAAAAAGAAGAATCAAGATATATTATGTACAGGTACAAATTCTCTAAGATGAAGGTGATTGTTATGTATGTCAAAAGAGTACCAATATATTTAATTTAAAATGATATATTATGCACACTATTCAGATATATTTAATTTCTTTTTTATTCTTCTCTCTTTTTAATTTATACCTATTTTTGGTAATATGCTCAAAAAATAAAATTATACACATTCCTTGGGTATGATATGAAAATTTTCATATATGTATATATATGAAATACATATATTTATATATGTGTGTGTACACACATATATACATATACATATATATATATATATATATATATATATATATATATATATTTTTTTTTTTTTTTTTTTTGGTACAGGGTGTTTGGGTCTCACTATGTAAATGGGACTTGTAGTGATCCTCCTGTTTTCAGCCTCCCGAGTGCTGGGATTATAGGAGTGTGCCACCATGCCCAGTCTCAATGGCTGGCTCAGTGTGCCCCAAGGACAGGCTGGCACAGAATGCAGGGAATGGAATCCTACCTGCTCCTCTCTGCCTAAGCAGGCACTTTAGTCCACAAAGTTATCTGGCCAGCACTCTGAAATCTTTTCTTATAAACAGAAAAGAAAAAAATACATGAATTTTTTAAGACTTGAAAACAACACGATACGAGAACAATGGTTAATCTAATGTGTATTGTTATCTTCAAAACAGTTGACTTCCCTATGTTTACATGTAGTTAAACGTGTGAGTCAGAATTCCTTCTGTTAACACATTCAACAAAACGATCCTGCAATATCTCCTAAGGAAAAGTTATGGAGACAAACACAATAGCCCAATATGAATCACAGCTTCTGCAGAAGAGGAAGACATGTCATGACTACCGAAATGAACACAGGCTTTTCCATACACATGTTTAGTACCTGGCCACAAGGATGTATTATTGCAGCTATGTTGCAGGCCTACCTAAGCCAGCTCCAGCACGGACACTTCTTCACAAAAATCCAGCCAGCAGGTAGTGTGAGAAAACAGCCCAGCTGCAATACTCCATGAAATATCTTGACTTTACCAATAAAAGATTGCTGTGAACAGCAACAAAAATTTACTGAAAGTACAAGTTATAGGCAGGAAAAATTGGTCAAACAATATAAGCAAAACTGTTCTTTTCAATGAAGTCGTGAAAAAATAATAGTATTATATTGCATATACATATACTTTCTTTCCTTCTTTTCTCCTTTCCCCTTCCCAGTTGTTCTTTTCTTTTGAGCATATTCCCATCCTTTCACAATATCTACTGTACATTTTAGACCTTATTTACTCTTTAAGTCTTATACTAGGGAAATAATATAATGTTTACACATGCAAGTCTTACTTATTTCACTTATGAATATGATCACCACGTACTCCCATTTACCTATAAAATCCATGTGTTTATCCTTCTTTATACTTCAGTAGTATTTCATTGTGTAAAAATGTCACATCTTTTTTATCCATTCCTTGGTGAGCATTTGTGTTGTTTCCAAGGTTTAGCTAGGAAAATTGTGATGCTATAGGGCTGTGGAGATGGATCAGTAGAATAAGTGCTTTCCTGGCAAGCGCAAGAGCCTGCGTTCAGCCTCTGGTTCCACCAAAAAATAAAAATTAAAATTAAAATAAAATAAAATAAAATAAAATAAAATTGTGCTGCTATGAACATGAGTGCATATATATTGCTTTGGAATTATATTTTTAATTCTTATGGGAATATATCCAAAGAGGAATAGGCAGGTCAAATAGGAACTCCAATACTAGTTTTTTTGTTAGTTACTTTGTTTTTTAAGCATCTCCACACTGCTCTCTAGAGTGGTTGTACCGGTCTATCCCTCCACCAATGGTGGAGAAGGGTTTCTTTTCCCCCACAGACCCTCCATCATACACATTGTTTGCATTCTTGGTGGTAATCATTCTACTTGGGGTAAGATGGCATCTCAGAGTTGTTTAATTTGCATTTCTTGAATATACAGATATATTAACCATTTCTCATACATTTATTTGAAATTTGTTTTTCTTCATCTGAGAAGTGCATGCTCATTACAAATGTCTATTACTTGATTGGATCTTTAAATTTGTGGGCCTGATTTCTTTTTCAATTCTTTATGTGTTCTCATACCTTTGTCTGAGGGATAGTTGGTTAAAATATTTTTACCACTATGTGGGATTTCTTTTCACAATATTAATGACTTCATTATATGTGTAAAAAGCTTTTAATAGGAAGCAATTCTAATTTTTTTATTCTTTAAAGTATATTCTATGTAGTTTGGGTTTTTTCATGAAGTCTCTGCTCACTCCTGTATCTTCAAGATTTTTGTGTAATTTCTCTTCCACTAGATTTATTGTTTCTGTTTTAATATTTGGATCTTTGATCTACTTTGGCTTTAGCGCATGGTGATAGGTATGGGCATAGGTTTAAAGTGGCATGTGAAAAGCCAGTTTTTCTAGCACCATTTATTATAGAGACTGTCTTTCTTCCAGTGAACATATATGGCCTCTTCATCAAAGATAAGATGGCTGAGTGTGTTTGTAGCTGTGTCTGCATCTTCTAATCTGTTCCACTGTACATCAGGCCTTCTTTTTCCCCTGTACTATTTGATTATATCACAGTAGCTTTGTAGTATAGTACAGTTAGGGATTACGATGTTTCTTTTCTTGTCCTTGTTACTCAGGATTATTTGGACTATTCAAAGTTTCTTCTGTTTTAGTTTTATTGTTTTTTAAATTTATATCCTTGGTAATGGGTCTCACTCTGCAGCTTGGACTCATAGTGATCCTCCTGTTTTCAGCCTCCGCAGTGCTGGGATTACAGGCATGTGCCACCATGCCCAGACCTGGTGGCCCACTCAGTGTGCCCATGGGTGGGACTAGAGTGGCATATGGGGCCGGGCATTGAATCCTGGTACCCGTGCTTTGCCTAAGGAGGCTCTTAGTCCACTGGTCTGTCTCACCAGGCAGGTCTCTTCTGTTTCCAAGAGAATTTCACTATTGTTTTCTCTAGACCTGTTAGCTAGGCTAATAGTATTTTCATCAGAATTGCATTAACTCTGTATAATAATTTTGGGAATATGACAATTTTCACAATGTCAGGTTTTCCTATTAATGGACAAGGATAGCTTTCCATTTTCTAATATCCTTTTCAATCTCCTTTTTCAGGGATTGTAATTTTCATTGTATATATCTTTTACTTCTTTTGTTTCATTAATTCCTAAGTGCTTCTTGCATTTTATACTATTGTGATGGGTAATATTTTCCTAATTTCTCTCAGTGAGGTTTTATTTTATTTTATTTTTAGACAAGAATAATTTATTTTTGAGTGCTTGAATTTGTATCCTCCTGTGCTACTGAATTTGTTTTTTAAATCTAGAAGTCTTTTGATAGACTTTGGGGGTCTTATATGTAGAATATGATATCATCTAATAATGATAATTTAACTTCTTCATTCCCTATCTTTCTTTTATTTATCTTTCTTATCTAATTGCTCTCTCTAAAGTTTCTAGAACTATATTGAATAGGAGTGGTGAAAGAGTACAGCATTGTCTAGGTCTTGTTTAGAATGAAAGCCTTCAGTTTTTTTTTTTTTTTTCATTTGGCTTTGTCTTGGATGGATTTTATTAGATTGAGGCAAAGACAATGCATTCTAATTTTCTGTACAGCTTTTATCATGAATGAGAGTTGGACTTTATGAAATTTTTTTAATAATGATCAGTAATTTTTGTCTTTGGCTTTATTGGTATCATGTATTATATTTATTGATTTGCATAGGTTGAACTATGCCTACATGGTGGGAGGAGTCCCACTTGATTATGGTGTCTTATCTTCTTGATGATTTGCTGCATTCTGTTTACTGGTATTTTCTTGAGGATTTTTGCATTTATGTTTACTAGAGAGATTGGCCTGCAGTTCTCT
The DNA here is from genome assembly GCA_004027165.1 of Ctenomys sociabilis. Classification (NCBI taxonomy): domain Eukaryota; kingdom Metazoa; phylum Chordata; class Mammalia; order Rodentia; family Ctenomyidae; genus Ctenomys; species Ctenomys sociabilis. Next base: position 32,251 of record PVKA01010356.1, read on the forward strand.
TTTATGGTTGAGTCTTTCTCTGCTTTTATTTTCTTTTCAGTACCAGGGATTGAACTTGGGACTTTGCATTTGCAAGGCAGGTGTTTACGCTGCTGACCTATTTCCCTGGCCCAGCCTTTCTCTGGTTTTGGTATCAGGGTAACATTTGTCTCAGGAAGGAGTTAGGAAGAATGGATTCCTTTTTAACTTTATTAAAGAGTTTAAGGAGTATTTTTATTAAATCTTCTATAAACTTCTTGTAGAATTCATCTTTGAATCCCTCAGGACCTGGACTTTTCTATCCTGCTAAATTTTTCATTCCATCTTCAGTTTCATTGACTGATATTGAGTTACTCAAAATTTTATATCTTCTTGATTCAGCTTTGATAATTCATATGTTTCTAAGAATCTGTCCATTTCTTCTATGTTTTCCATTCAGTGAGACTAGAGTTTCAAAGTAGGCATTGATTTCAGCAGACATTCAGTGATTTTTTTCTTTTCATTCCCTTTTTCCATGAACTTGAGTTTTTTCTTTTTTGATATGATTGGTTAGGGTTTCATTATTTTTATTCATCCTTTTAAAGAATGAATTCTTTGACTCATTCTTTGTCTTGTTTTCTTTTTATCCATTGATTTAATTTCTGTTCTGACGTTTGTAATTTCCTCCATTGTTTGTGCTTTTGACTGACTTGCTCTTCTTTCTTCAAATGCTTGAGGTGCAGTATTACATTGCTCTTTGTTTCATTGTGTTTTCCTGGTATCAGAATTCACTCCTACGAATTTTTCCCAAAGGATTTCTTTCATTGAGTCCCATGAGTTCAAGTATGTGGTATTTGCATTTTTATTGTAGATATTGTTTAATTTCTCCTCTAATTTCATTTGTGATCCATTGGTTGTTCAGGAGAGTGTTATTTAATTGTCTTGTGTTTATGGAGCTTTTGTGGTTTCTTTTGCCATGAATTTCCAATGTGATTATGCTATGATCAAATAATACACATGAGATCATCTCATTTCCTTCACATTTAACTATGTTCTGTGGGTAGTGTATGGGCTAGTGTAGAGAGCATCCTGTGCATAGCTGAGAAGAATGTGTATTCTGATGTTGTGTGGAACGTTCTGTAAACATCTACTAAGTCCATTTGTTCTCAGGCTTGTTTCAGTTGTGTTTTATTTGTTTATCTATTTCTGATATTTTGTCTAGTTGATCTTGCTTTTTGACAATGAAAGGCCGGGAGATCAGTTCAGTAGAATAAGTGCTTGCCTGGCAAGCACAAGGGCCTGAGTTCAATCCATGGTTCTGCAAAAAAAAAAAAAAGGAAGAACAAGTGAAGGAATATTGAAGGAATTACCTGAACTTGGTCTCTGTGTTCATACTCAGAGATGAGATTAGTTTTTTGTGACTGGCATTTTCCCAAGCCCTTTAGAAAACAGAAAAAAGAAAAAAAGAAAAGAAAAAATTGAGGAAAAGAAAAAGCAAAAAGTTAAAGGAAAAGAAAGTAATATACAAACAAAAATAAAACAAGATGAAATTAAATTATAATTAAAAAGGGATCGATCCCTACCAACCTGCTGCTGTTCCATGTGTCTGCATCCCTAAGCACAACTTTGGCTCACCTAACTTACCCCCTGTTGTCTCATATTTCAGATTTTTCCATCTTGATAGTCTTGCCTGTCCCTCACATGTGCCCTAGTCAGGGTCCTACTGTGTGGCTATTGTTCCCCTATTTATCTGGCCCCACTGCCACAGATAGAAAGGCCAGTCACTTGGATTTCTCTGGCAGGGCCCACTTCTGAATCCTGGATTCAGTGTTGCATGGAATATTTCCATTCCTCAGGTTCCACCTGTCTCCAACTATACCATCCTAGGGTGATGGAGGAAGAGAGAGGTAAAGACTCAGGTCCCCCCGACCAGCCTTGCCATCCAAGGGCAATGTGTTGTGAAGTTTTGATGTATGTATTCCTTGCATAAAGTTCAAATTAAGGTAAACATGTCTATCTCCAGAAATTCTGATCATTTCTTTATGGTAACAGCACTCAAAATCCTTTCATCCAACTTCTCAGAATGTTCAGTTTCTAGTGTTTTCGTAGTCTTTATAGTAAGGTTCATAATTGCTACCCATAGTTACCTTACTATAAAGACTATAAAAATACCATAAATTCTTGTTCCTATCTAAGTGCAACTTGATATCTATCTATCTATCTCTCTCTCTCTATCTATCTATCTATCTATCTATCTATCTATCTATCTATCTATCTATCATCTATCTATCTAGGTTTCTTTTAGAGAGGACATATGTATTTAATTTCTTGAGACTGGATTATTTCTCGTAAAAATGATAGTCTCTGGTTTTATCAATTTTCCTGAAAATGACTGGTCTTCATTTTTATTTGTAGCTGAATAATATTCCACTGGCATGCATACCACATTTGTTTATCCACATCAGCCAAGAGACATCTAAGCTGTTTCCATAGCTTAGCTATTGTGGCTTGCATTGCTGTAATATGTTGTTTTTAATTTTGGGAATATACTCAGGATTGATATAGCTAGATTAAATGATATTTCTAGTTTTAGTTACCTGAGAACTTTCCATACTGATTCACATAGCTGTTTTACTAATTTATATTCCCACTACCAATGTAGGAGAATTGTTCTTTCAGTGTATACTCAATGCACAAGTTGTTTTTTTAAATCGTTACATTTTTATTAGTATACAATTAATTACATCCATCATGTGGACTTTGGGGTTTTGTACATGTACTTGATTGGCTGATTGAGATCATGAAAAATCTCAGTGAACTTTTGACTTGTATTTCCCTAAAAGCTAAAGCTACTGAGCATATTTTCATATGTTCGTTGTTTGCATTTCTTTCAAGAAATGCCAGTTCAGTTAATTTGTCCAATTTTTAATTGAGTTTGTGGCTTTTTTTTTGTCCAGAGGGAAGGTTAATTCTAGAGAATACTTTATATATACTAGATATTAGCCCGGTATCAGAAAAGTAGGCTAGTAAAGTCTTTTGCTCAATTTTACAGATTGTCTCTTCATTCTGTTAATTGTTTCCTTTGCCATGAAAAAGCAGGAAAGTAATTTACAATGCAAAACAAATTAAGTACCCAGAAAGCAACTATTTTAGATTTTTGTGAGTGTGATCATGCGGTGCTTGCCTTTCTGTCTCTTGCTTATTCCAGCTAACATGATGATCTTCAGTTCTGTCCTCATCACTAAGGGTAGACTGTTGCTCTTTTTCAAGGTTTAATGGTATTCTCTTGTGCATATATAGCCCACTTGGTTTATTTATTCATCTTCTATGGTCATTGGGTTGCTCTTCCCTTTTGTTTTGGTTATTGAGATAGAGTCTCAGTCATATTCATACCAGCTCTTTTACTGTTAACAAGCCTCTTCTGCATCAAAATTGGCCAGTTTTCCTGAACAATCTTTTATATCTATTCTCACAATACTTATTATCTGTTCTAACCCTCCTGTGACATATGAGCTACTTGCAAGAGTTCCATGATGGGACAGAAGTGTGGATAACTTTATTTTTCTGAAAGATACCTGGAAATAGCATTATGAGTGGATTATCAGTAGGGGGGTCAAATTTAAGGATGTGGAGCCCAGGGGTTTGTTGCATTAATCCCAGATTAGAAAAAAAAAAGAGAGAGAGAAATCTGGTGGCTTACACTGGAAATGTAGCAGTAGAGAGAGAAAATAGGTTAATTTGTGAGATGCTTAATAGATGCTATCATCTATGTTTTATTTTATTTTATTAGGACATGCTTGTAGCACATACTGATTACATTTTTCATGAGAATCTGTATGTATACACAGCACATATTCCTTTTTCCCTTTCGCCTCCAATCCATCACACACTCTCCAACTCTTGTTCCCCTTTCCATTTCAAGTTATATTTTCACTTGTTCCTCAGATTTTCTTTTTTAAGTCCGTTTACCTTGCTTTCCTTCCCACTCTCTCCATCTCCTTCTCATTTGAAAAGGACATCCCTATTTTCTATTATTTTACTTTTTGTTCATGATTTGGTTTTCTCATATAAGAGAAACCATGCAATACTCAAACTTGTATGTATGATTCGCTAAATATTGTGGTCTCATGGTTCATCCATTTAACTATTCATCCTCCTCCTCTTCCTTCTTCTTCCTCTTCTTCTCTTTTCATACCAAGAATTGAACTCCTAGAATCACCCTTACCAGGCAGTTGCTGTGCTGCTGAGCTATATTTCTCACCTTGTTCTTCTTTATATTAGAGTAGTACTCCATTGTATATCAATACTATATTTTCTTTATCCATTTACCTGTTGATAGGTATATTGTCTATTTCTAAGATTTAACTATTATGAATTGTACTGATTTACATATAGGTGTGCAAATATCACTTTAACACTTCTAGCAAATTCTTAGAAGAGGAATAGGCTATTCAACCAAGGCATGTTTTAAATACTATCAATCAACCAGTCATCGACATTTTATACTTATCCTTTCTGTTGTTCTTATTCTTATTTCTAAGTTTAATAATCGTGAAGATAATGATGAAAATACATGAGATCAGTACACTTCATAGACCCAGCTTAATAATGCTAGCAAAGTGTCTTAGTTTCACTGTCAAGTTTAACTTGATCTAGGGCAAAAAAAAAAGGTTTGATTTAAATTGTATTATAGATCAAATGATTTTAAAACCTTTAAAATATTTATTGTGTTTGTTATAAAAGGGCAAAAAATGGTTTTATTTGAAGGAGCTACTAAAGACTTTAATTGTAACTACATTTCACCACGCAGAAAAATGTTCATGTCACATGATACATTTTTGTCTAATGCCTTTTATGAATGATGTCATTAACTGGAATCTCTAACCTTCCAGCTCCACCCATACATCCATAAGTGTACAGACCTGTTTCTTAGAAATCCTGCGTAGGCTTCGTGCTTTTCGTTTAAGAGTTTGGTGTATAGGATCTGTTCCTGGAGTTCAACAAAAGAGATGTTCTTTAAGGAACAACTGAATATCCTAAGCCATTCACATGCCATCACACTGAGTCTATTAATCAATCAAAACATTATATTATACAAGATAAATGTCTATTATAATGAAATGGAATATATTCCTTTTATGATTCAGTAGAATAAAAAGCTCTCTTTGTGTTGCATAAGCTATCATATATTGCAAAATAATAAAAATCAGCATTTAGCAAGTTATCATGCTAAATTCCTTTTCATAACTTTAGTCATTGTTTCTCACAGAAACTCTCTAAAGTATATGTAACACAACCCACATTTGTACTGCTGACAGAATTGTAGTACAGAAAGAGTAAAAAACTCAACTAAATTTCCACCTTTTCAAATAGTACAGCAAACACTTCAGTTTAAGTGACTTGATGCTAGAAACCATCTCTTCGAGCCACAACTTCACAATGCTGGTCCACGCCACGAGCACACAGATTTATGCGTCTTCATTATAGTGATACTTAAAGCTTGTATGTGTCAAGTTAAACTAAAGAACATACATGATGACCTGTACTGTCCTCTATGCCCTAACTGTCTCATCTCTTACTAAGCTTATAAGGACCCTAACTTCAATTTTATGATATATGACATGTTGTGCTGCCTCTGTTAGATCAGCATCATCTAACCTCTTGTTTGTGCTGTCAGACTGGACTCAGGCATCACACACCACAGGAAAAAGCAGCTGGTGGAAATTCCATTAGTGAAGAGTCATTGGATTCTATGAACATTTACCATGTGTATGAATTTTAGAAATCAAAGGATACAGGATTCCATGTGCATTTCGACAAGGCTATTATGACTTGATTAAAAACTCTTGTTCATCTTAAATAATGGACTAAATGACTTAATAACTACAATCATGATTTTTTACTCATCCTGCAGCACACTGCCTGTACAATCTGCCAGCTATTTTAAGACTTGGTAGTAATAGCCAAAGTAAAATGTCTTATTTAAGACAATAAATTGAAATATATCTCATTATAGGTGCATCCCAAATCTCAATTTGTGCATTCTTTATTGCTCTTTCTATGATAAATTGGGTGCTTTAACCATAATAGGCATGCTTTTCCTTGGGAAAGCACACAATAAATTTAGTTTCCAATTTTCCCTAAACAAGATAGATCTCTAAACATGATTGTTTATTCATCTTGAAAGCAATGCTCAAAAGTAAGGAGAAAAAAACATTGGAGATGAGTAGCTGATCTATAATTGTAATCTATTCCCCCTCCCGCAGGGTTCAAGTTGCCTAAACTAAATGACACTTCAAAGGAGCTTTGCGTGTTGCTATTCATTGTAACTTTTAAGTAGAAACAGAAATGTTATGTAAAAGTGGGAATTAAGGAGAAAAATGTAAAGGGTCAATAGGAGTAACGCTGATACCCCAGTAGTGATTCTGTGTCACATGATCTGAAGGACTTTACTGAGACAGAAGTGAGTGTATCAGGTCAGAGTCTAGGCTTCAGTAATGCCCGAAGCTTCCACTTATCCACCCATCTTTGGCATAGATACTCACCCTGAGGAGAACATAACCCCCAGCCACTGACTTAAGAAGAGAGAGCAGGCACAAAGCAGATTTCGTCAGTTCCCTGGAACAACACAGCATCCCAAAGCTTATTGGCATCACTCTTGCTGACTTTCAAATTTGTTATTTATTTATTTATTTTGTATAAGGTCTTGCTACACACATTAGACTCATATTTTTTTTTTTGTCTTTTTGAGACAGGGTCTCACTGTGCAGTTCAGGCTGGCCTTAAGCTCACTTTGTAGCTCAGGCTGCTCTCGAACTCTCAACAATCCTCCTGCCTCAGCCTCCCCAGTGCTGGGATTGCAGGTGTGTGCCAGCACTCTTGGTTACAGTGGCCAGCCCTGGGCACCCAGGGTTGTGGGTCCAGTGCAGTACGTGGTACTGGGGATCCAACCCAGATCCTTGTGCTTGCCAGGCAGGTGCTTAGACAGCTGAGTCATGTCTCCAGCCCTTTTGCTGACTTTCAGTACAGTGAAGGAGACAAAGAACTTCTTGCTTATTTAAGATATGAGACATTTAATGTTTAATAAGATTATGGTCATAAGAATTGTTACTACAATCCATAAAATAACCCCTAAATACATCTAAAGACAAAGGAATGAACGATCAAAACTATTTGAAGTTTCTTCTAAGTGCAGTCAGAATGATTATAATAATGAATGTAAATAAATGTTTGCAAGGCTGTAGAAGAAAGAGGAACCCTTTTTTTGAATGTAAGGAATTTTTTAATGCAAGGAACCCTTTTGTGAATGTAAATTAGCACAGTCATGAAAATCACTATGCACCTCAAAAAACTAAAATTAGAGCTACCATTGATTGAGATATACCAAGTACCTTGGTATGTTCTCCAAAGAGTTAAACTAAGTGTAGTGTAGAAATAGAGTTATCTGCATAGCCATGTTCACTGCAGGGCAATTCACAGAAACAAAGCTATGGAAATAGCCTAGGTGCCCTTCAACAGACAATGGATAAAGAAATAGATCATGGATAAAAATATACATATTATTTGCCATAATCCATAATGAACACTGTCATGTCATCTGCAAAACAATGGATGAAACTAGAAATCATCTTGATGAATGAAATAAGCCAAACTAAGAAAGAGAAAAGTGCATATTTCTCACATATGGAATAGAGACAGAGAAAGCCAAGGAGGAAGGAAGGAAGAGGGTGGGAAAGGAGACAGAAAAGAGGAAGGAGCTGTGCTTAGTGACACATTCCTATAATACCAGCCAGCCCTCAGGAAGCTGAGGCAGGAGAATCACTGCAAGTTTGAGGCCAGCCTGGGCTACGTAGTAAATTCAAGGCCAGTTGAACTGCATAATGAGACCTAGCTTAAAAAATCAAACAACAAAACAAAATCAAAGAAACTGTATGTGAATATTTAGAAACAGCTACAAGGAAAAATAAACAGCTATGTACAGATAGATATAAGTATAGAAAAAAAGAGGACTGGCCACATAGCACAGTGGAGTAAAGCACCTGCTTTGGCAGATGCAGGGGCCAGGGGTTTAATCCATGGCCTGCCGTACTGGCTGCACCCCTAGGGCATGCTGAGATGGCAAATAAGATTGGGCATAGTAGTGCTCACCTGTAATCCCAGTGCTTGGGAGGCTGAAAAACAGGAAGGGTCACTACAAGTCTGATCTGTATAATGAGACCCTGTAGGCCCTGTAGTAAGAACATTAAAAGAGAGAGAGAGAGAGAGAGAGAGAGAGAGAGAGAGAGAGAGAGGGAAAGGAAAGAGAAGGGTGAAAGCAGTAAAGGGATGTGAGAATGATCAAAACTTGCTGTCTTCCAAAATGAAACCCACTATTCTGCATATTTATGTGCACCAATAACATAAAAGCAAACAAAAAGAATGTTTTCAAGTATCCTATGGTAAGTGAATGGTCTCAGTATTAATAAGAAGACTGATCAGTGTTATTAATGTAACTGAGTCATGTATTTTAAAAGAAGGTAAATTATATGTGCAATATGCATGGAAATAATTCTATTCTTCCTTTGTAAAACTCTGAGAAACCATCCATCGGTGTCAAAATCAGAACATACCCTCTTGTCTATTCAGTCCAATTCTGACATAAATGATGGATGATAATAGGGATAAATTGTCAATTAACATTTAACTCACTTTGCCCTAGATGAGTTTGATTAGAACGGTCCCAAGTCATGTGTCAACAATTTATCCTAGAGAGACTCTGTAAGATTGGCCTTAATCTTCATAAAACCCTAAGAAATCATAACACACAGGAGGTAGAGCTTGTCGTGGTATTGCCAAATTATTAGCACTGCTTAAGAATGAAAGCACTCACCGCATCTAAGGGATCTCCATCAGTAAAGTTACAGTTGCATATGAAGCTGGTTCCAGTAGCACTAAAACTGTCTATTCACTTTCTCATTGACATTCTAATGTTAAGGTATACTTCTAAATTAACATGCAACCTGGTATGTTCTATATTAATGACTTTCCATTGGTGTCACCATAGTTGGCAGAGGTACAGGGTGACTTAGAACCAGGTTCAAGTCTTGGATTTTTCCATTTATTGTGAAGTTATATGGGGCGATTTAAGATTTATGAACTTCCTTTTCCTCTGCTGTAGAATGAAACACAGGGTTATTAAGAAGGTTAAATGAGATGATGTGTCTAAAGTGCACAGCATACTGACATACTATAAGACCTGAAAGAAAGGCACAATATTGTAGGATGCCGTTGAGTCTGGAAAAATTAGGAGAAATGTGAGTGGCTTAGAATAAAATTTAGTCCCACAAATAAAACCCACTAGCTAAACAGCACTCCTTATACTGGAAACAGGCACTGCCCTTTTCTATCCCTGCTCCCTACCAGCTTTCAGAATCATTCAATAAACCCCATCACTGGGAGCACCATTGTCTTTGTGCCACAAACCTTGACCCCCACAACCACTCATTGTTGGACTCTTTCTAAGTTTATTCTGCTCCTTAGTTTCATGCAACTCTGAATGGTGCATGGTGCCCTCTTCCTCAGGGATGTGACTAATAATGACTGTTAGCATTCAGTGTATCTGTCATGTGTTTGGGATTTCCATTACATCAAGAAGGGAAACCCTCTCTTACCAATGTGGTGAAGTGGGGATGAACAAAACAAATACCTAACATACTATGAATGACAAATCATAAATGATGTTATAATCTTTCAAGAAAAATCTTAACATTGTTCTGCATCCTCCCCAAAGCTATATTAATGTTGCTGCTCTCCAGAGCACAGAGGTTGTCAGCTATTGTCTTTGGCTACTTAGGTTTTAGAATTATACCAGGTCCAAGGGAGATAGGTCAGTATCACATATTTGGAAGAGCGAAAAAGCCTCTGGCTTTAATGATTTCTCCTTGGTGTTTCCAGAAAGAAAACACAAAATATGAATAATGAAATGTCAGACCCAATAGCGATCATAATTTCCATGGAGATCTCTAAGGTCTCTCACCCTAGTGTGAATTTATGTGATCAACTCAAGCATACATTAGAATGATTTGCTGTGGCTCAGCAACCAAAGCACGTCCTGACCTTTGAGCCTGGATATGCACCCTCAAATGGATGAAGAGCCACTTAGGAGCAAAGAGGACCCCTAAAATACCTTAGAAACTTAAAGATGAAAATAGATCCTTGATTAATGGTCTGTCCTATGTCCTAAAGAAAACAAGTTTTTGATGACTCAAGCTGTTACTCTAAGACAGATCTAGTGACTGTTCTCTTCATTCATTGCGATGGTTCATATTTGGAGAACTCTCACTGAGCTTCAATGCATTGTTGTTGATTAAATGAATGTAAATGCACTGCATAAATTCACTAGGCACTGAACACAATAAGGATTTATAAACTATGAAACTAGTGTCTAAATTTAAGGAATCTATAATCTTTTTGAGAAGATAAAAATAAAAGCGAGCTATTATATACTGTCATTGTTGCTGATCTTCAGAATAAAATAAATTATCTATGTATCAAGATGATAAAATGGTTTGAGAAAGTTATCACTCCTCAGATATTGATAAGTAAAATTTTATTTCCTAAAAAGTGAAGGAATGATATTTATATGAAGGAAAAGATTTTGGATTTAAATATAATCCCACCTTAACTGCAGTTTTTATTTTTAAATAGATTTTAATATAAAAATTGAACTGATGACTAATTTTTATCATCAGAAACTGGAATATGATTTTCTGCATCCAACTTTCCATAAAGAATAGTATGACATTAAATAAATGAAATAAATTGTAGTATTTTGACTACTACTCAAACTCAAACCTGAATAGGAAATAATAAATGACATTGTTAAATGTCCTGATACCTTTTTTTTTTAACACTTATGAGTAAAATAATAGCTTATGATCATAAACTTTTAAGGGATAGATACATAGTGTTTTCTTCCTATCATTTTGAAATACTTCATTTCTAGATTAAATGAATAATGGTACCAATTTTGAGCTGACTATTTTCTTTCAGTATCTCGGTCCTACCCAAATAAACCTCAAGTTTGTAATCCTTCACCATAGTTAGAAATTCGAGATAACATTGTATGGTGCTGATAAACCTTTTCCAGGATTAAAGAAGTGTGATTTCTGTTGAAGAGTCATTGTTCGTGTAATGTGAAGTACTTTCAGATTAACTCAAGGAAAAGGTGGATTTTTTTCTTAATTATGATTAAGCCAACCTACTAGTTCATGAGAATGTCAACTGTGGGTTAATATGAATTTTAATCAAGTTTTCTAGAGTTGAAAATTGAACAAATAAATTAAGCTTCATGGTGTTAGGATCTGTTTTAATTCAAATGTTCCTGGAAGGAAGCATGCCCTGCTTAGAGGACAAGAAGTGTCTCATTCCTCCCCTCTCTGTATCCCCCTTTCTGCATCCTTAGTGCATGAGGAACAAGCTCAGAATCTCACTGTCACTTATATGAAAGAAGTCTCTGACCCTGACATGGCGATATCTACTGAACAGAGGATAAAGAACATTGCCCACCCATGTCCAAAATTATACAATTTATAGGACAAAAGAATAGGGCAAATGGATTAAGATTAGATTACATCTGTGACAAATCTGGGTTTCCAAAAAGAGAAACAATTGGACAATGAGGCCATTGAGTGACAAAGAAAGGGGAAAGTTTAGTAAATAGGAGGGCAACAAGTTGGTCTTTAGTTGGACCTCTCTTCCGGAAGTGGACAGCTGTCATCCACCTGTTTCATGCACCCTGCTCAGAGCTGGATATAGATCCTGATGCCAACCCGCCTCCTCTCTCCTCAGTATCCTCCTCCTTTGCGTAGCCTTCCAAGTAGCTTTAGTCAGAGGCCTTCAAGGCCTTCTTTGCAATCTACTGATTAGAGAACATATTCATTCCATAGAGAACTGAAGAAAAAATGAAAAGAGATGTTTTTCGAATGGAAAGGAGTCAAGAGTTGGAGGGCACATGGAGGGAAGAAATGATAAAAAAATAATTGAGATGTGTTATGTTTTGTACACACTCCCTGATAAATGTAATCATTACGTGCTGGAAATATGTGCTAATAAAAATACATGATTAATAAAAAGGAAGGGAATTCATTCCTTTACTTCTTGATCATTGACAGGCTGCTGATCATACATAGTGATCTGGAGGACCATCTACCTGGATCACATGCCCAGTGGAGAGTACAGGAAGACCGGCACTCTAATGTCTGAACTTCTAAGACGCCAAAGTACAAGCAGAAAAAAATAATAATGGTGGGAGATGGAAAGAGGGGGATGTTTGGTTATTGTTTTTGGTTATTCTGCTTCAGCTGTGTTCTACAGTTCTAGAGCTACGTTGCATCAAAAAAAGTAGAGAAAATCAATTTTAATCTGATGATCAAGAAGTAAAAATTCTTAACCAAATGGCCACTGCCTTACATTTTTTTTTTTTTTTTTTTTTTTTTTTTTTTTTTTTTTGCAGAGCCTGGAATTTAACTTGGATCCTTACACTTGTCAGGGAAGCTATTGTTCTACTGAGCCATCCCCCCAGCCCCAACATCACTTTCCATTAGCAGAGGGACACTGGCAGAGACCCCGCATATAGGCGCTCAGCTCATTCTAAATGTGCCAAAGCCTCTGCAGCAGTGTCTCCCAAGAAATTTGGCAGGGAGTTCAGATGGGGAAAAAAGCTAGGAGTGGCTGGGGATAAATCATGTAAGCTGCTCACCTTAAGAATGTAATCCAGTGTATCTCAGTCTTGGCAATGACAGAACCTTTGGGGAGGGCACTAAAAGTTGTAGTGTCCAATTTAATTAGTATTCTAAGTAGGATCCAGAATAAATGGTATTTTAAAATTCCTCTGACAACTCCAATTGCAAGGCAAGATCAAGATTCAAGTGTAGAGCCTGGGTGTGGTGGCATGCCCCTGTAACCCTAGCACTTGGGAGGTTGTAAACAGGAGGACCACTACGAGTCTGATCTATGCAGTGAGACCCTATAGACCTTGTTATAAATACAAAAAAACAAAATGATTCAAGTGTGCAAGAATCATTAACTTAGCTTTTTCATGTCAGGAAAATGCCACAAAACATAGATTCAATTCTACATATTGGAAATTGTGAGCAGCCAAAATTAGTACCACGCAGATCTAGAAGATTCACTTTTGTTTTCAGAAGTTCTCAAACTTCCCTGCATGTAAGAAGCCTTTGGCAATTCAAACACACATACAGAGAGCGAGAGAAGGGGAGAGAGACAGACAGACAGACAGAAGAGAGAAAGAGGGAGAAGGAGAGGGAGAGGGTGAAAGAGAAACAGAGACACAGAGAAAGAGGGAGAAAGAAAGAGAGAGGGGGAAGGAGAGGGGGAAGAGGGAGAGAGAGAGAGACAAAGTACATCATTACAGGCCAGATGGATTCAGTCAGTACTTCGTGAATTTGTAACACAAATATGAAAGCCTTCAGTTTCTTGGGTTAATCCAAGTCCCATTTCCACGGGCCAAGTGCTACTCACATTTTAATACGCACATTTAATATACCTGTGGATGCTGAGTAAACTGCAGATTCAACTTCCGTAAGTCTGGGGTAGGGTCCAAGATTCTATATTTGTAACAATGCTCCGGGTTATGCCATTGCTGTTTTCCATATTCTATGCTTCCATTGGCAAGAATTTAGTCTATTTTCTTGTCATAAAGCCACTGGAAGACATCAGTAGAAGGCAGCAGCTGCTTTGTAATTTTGGAGAAGCCCTGTGCTCTTGAAACAATAAGGAAAAAAATAATCAAACAACTAACAACAACAATTACAGGCTCCTTCTTGAAACCATATTTGTCTTTCATAATCAAGTGTCTTAGAACATAAGATATATTTGTAGTTTTGTGATCTGTAAATTCTGTTTTTATCCATTTGCTATGTGCAGCAGGGCAGTCCCTCTATTCAGTGATCTACAGACTTGGAGAAGCCAGATGGAACACCATCTTCTATTTTGTGTGCTTTACATTTCCACAAGGAAATAAAAAAGGAAGGACAAGATTTTCCAGATGAGAGATGTCACTAGTAAATAGGAAATTACAAAGCAATTCAGAGTTCTGTGATTGCTAACAAGTAGCTAGTCCATGAAAACAATTGGAGAATTTTGTTTGAAAAGGCATGTATCATGTTAAATTAAATAAAAAATGTTGAATTCTAATATAAATAAGTGTGTTTCTCTATACTATCAAATGAATATACTAATTGTATATAATTGATTATAGAATAGTGTTATGGTTTGTATCTAGTTGTCCCCCCCCCCAAAGCCTCATGTAGTCATGGGGTGGGGACTTCTAGAGTTTTTGATTAACTCATGAACCACTGGGATTATGTGTGATCCAATGTTGGGATTATGGGTGTGAGTACTACATCCCACCCTGGGGCCAAAGAGCCTGAATATGACAGACAGAGAGACAGACTTTTTTCAGTAGAGATTGCTTTGTTGTTGTTGCTCTTCAGCTGCCATGGACTGCTGCTCTCTGCCATGTGCCCCTCTGCCTTGGAGACAGCTGAATATGGACTGAACCTTCCAGTAACTGTGCGTTAAATAAACCTTTCCTTCCTTCATTTTGGGTGTTGGGTATTGGTCCCAGGAATGACAGAAGAGTAACTAAGACCGAATTTGGTACAGCAGGAGTGGGGTCATTGCTGTGGCTAAACCTGAACATGTGGATTACAAGTTTTGGGGACTGGTTTATGGGAAGAGATGGGAAAGATTCAAAGATGTTGCTTACAGGAGAAGCACTGGAAGAGCTTCAGCTGTCATGTTTGGGAGATTCTGGTCAGAGCTCAGAAGACCAGAAGGCTGTTACAAAGCTGGCCTGTAAAGACCAGGCTAGGAAGGTTTCTGAATTAGTTGTTGGACTCCAGATGATTTGTGCTATGGTTTGGCCAAAAGACTATCTGAATTTTGCTCATGTCCTGAGACTTTGCCTAAGACTGAGTTTAAGTATGGTGGACTGATTAATCTTTCGAAAGCTATTTCAAAGCAGCCGATATTGGGGCAATGGCTTGGTTGTTGCTGGGGCTTTTAGTCAGATTATGTTGAGAATGAAGAGCCAGGAGCCCAGCAGAATGGTTGTGAGTTTGGCGAGAAAGGAAGCTCCAATAAAGCTGTGAACTGTGAAGACGGAGCTGAAAGTATCTCCATTGCCTGGGAGGGACAAGAGAATGGAAAGGATGGCCTGAGGGCATCACAGGAGGAGGCAAGTATCCATCCTCTGCAGCCTCAGAATTGCCTTGAGAAGAAAGCTGCAGAGCCCCATGTTCCAGAATAGTGGCAGTGGCCATAGCACATTCCAGAATGACGCCAGCATGGAGAATTTGTTCCTGGGAATCAGGGTCAGAGTGCTCAGCCATCCAGGCACTCAACCCCTACAGCCAAGAGAAAGGAAAACCTGCGTACTGCTCCAGCTGACAGAAGACCTTGGTATCATCCGTGTGGCTCTGGTTTAGGCACATGCAGAATGCAGAAGCTCTGAGGTTAAGAAGGCTTCCACCTCTATTTCAGAAGAAGGCCTGGGAGGCCAGGCAGTGTGTCCCTGAGAGGGCAGTGTGTGAAGCTGTGAGAGAGAAGCCTATTCAGTGGAAACCCCAGAAGTTTGGAAAAGCCAAGAACATGGATTATCTAAGGGAAACTGCAAAGAAGGAGCAAAGCAGGCCTGAGAAAGAAGCCATGGGAGCTACAACCACCAGAATTGCCGCAGGGGCGGAGCCATGTAAGGCTTTTGGAGCTCACAACTCAGTGCAGACTGCTTCGGATGTTCCAGTTGGAACTATGGGATTTAATGTTTGCTCTGCTAGATTTTAGCCTTGTGTTGGTCCCAGTGTTTTGTGTTCCCTGTTGTTTGCAACTTTTTGGTTGGTAATGTTTATCTTGTGCCTTTGAATGTTGGATATGTTTAACTTTTCTTTTGTACAGGAGCTCACAGCTGAGAGTTTGCCTTAGATCTTGGAGGAGACTTGGGACCTGGCTTTTCAGCCATGCTGAAACTGTTGGGACTTCGACAACTCTTAGAGATGGACTAAAATATCTTTTACACAAAAGGATCTGAATGAGACTTTGAGGATCCAGGGGTGGAATGTTATGGTTTGTGTCTAGTTGTCCCCACAATGCCTCATGTAGTCATGGGGTGGGGACTTCTAGAGTTTGTGATTAACTCATGATCCACTGGGATTATGTGTGATCCAAGGCTGAGATTATGGGTCTTAGTACTGCTGGGATTATGGGTATGAGTACCATATCCCACCCTGGGACCTAGAGCCTGAATATCACAGACAGAGAGACAGTCTTTTTTTTAGTAGAGATTGCTTTGTCATTATTGCTTTTCAGCTGCCATGGACTGCTGCTCTCTGCCATGTGCCCCTCTGCCTTGGAGCCAGCTGAATGTGGACTGAAACCTCCAGTAACTGTGAGCTAAATAAACTTTTCCTTCCTTCATTTTGGGTGTTGGGTATTTGTTCCAGCAACAAGAGAAGATTAACTAAGACAAATGGTGATACCTGTTATAACAGAAATGATGAGTATGAAAGATATGAGTGCTTTAAATGCAAGAATAAATTAAACCAATGGAGTAATATTGCTTCCATCTATAATTTAAATTACTCAAAAGCTTAGGCTAAATCAACACTAAATGTTATGTATAAAAAAAGTAAGATGTGACCTCTTGCCTTGATAAGTTACAATCTACTGGGAGGAAGACCTGGGTAATGTTCACCTAGAGAATGAAATGCAAACTCGAGACCAAAGCCATATTGTTCCACTGTTTCCTCATTGGTTAATTTTTATCTGGAACATTGTCAGCACTGGGATAAAGAACATAAAAGGAACGCAGACAAAACACATATTAGAATGTTAGAAAGTTATTGTAGAAGCAGCCAGTTTACAGATGTGATCTAATCTGATAAAGATGGGGACCTGGGGGGGAAGATTTGTTATGATTTTCAAATATGAGAAGAATGATTATTCAGAAATGGATTGGAGCTTGTTTGAAAAATCTCTAGAAAGGTAGGTCAGTAGGAATGGTAATACTTCTGGAGTGGAAACTATGGATCAGAGAAGACTTGCATAAAGGGGAATGGATGGCTCAGAAAACCCTGTGCCACATATTATTTAGTGACAAGCTTTCCGATGTATGTTCCTATCGCAAGAACAAATGAGACTGTTGAAGAAGATGCAAAGGATCACACACTGAGGCTAGGAGAGGACACAGGATGATGCTTAGAACTTCCAACTCTTAAAACATAGGACTACATCTCTTCCTACAAGGCTGCTGTCCTGTTGATGGAAAAAAATGAGCAGTTTTAGGGTGCTCACACAGATCTAAAAGAAGGTAGGGTTTGCATGCACTTAAAGTCCCAACCAGTGAATGGGATGTGATTGACAGGAGTAGCCATGTGACTTAAAGGTAAACTTTCCCAGGAGAGAGTTGGAGCAACTGAGAGGAACAGGCTGCAGCCAGGATGAAAGAAAAGAAGGGAAGGGAAGATTGAATCCAATAATGGGAGCTGAAAAATAAAATTTAAGAGGATGATTGTAGCCATGGAAACGTGACAACTCCCCATTCAGTCAGTATCCTGGGTGATGAACATAGACAGGAAATGGACTTAGAAGAATCACGCTTAGTCAAAATAGGAAATCGCTAGATTAAAGTATCTCTGTATAGTACCAAGTGTACGATTAAAAATATCTGATAGTTCTGGAAAATCAGGCAAATCGCTTCAGCCTAGAAAACAAGACTCTCAAGTGGAGCTTATTTTGTTCACAAGAGTCTCACTAAGGTGAACGGCTTCTCTTGTTCTCCCTCCAGCTGAATGATGTTGGTATAAATAGTCTATTAGTTGGCTCCCACATAACCTTAATAAATTTCAATTAAGGATGAAATCCTACTCCTGTCCATGTCCTCCAGAGTATGCAGCAGTTGGTGTGAAGTGATTGAACAGAGAATCAAGTTTCCTCATATCTCTAAAATATCTTGCCTTATAAATAGCATCTCTGCTAACCCAAAAAGAAAGGATTTAAAATTTTAACATCCTTTCCATCATTTTCATATTTCACTCATTCTGTACCAGCTTATGGTGTTCCATTTCCTCCTGACATTTTATTTCATCCTGTTTCTCATCATTATTACATGTGAGTCTCTAGTGACACGAAGAACCTTTTGTAAAAAGTTACTTTCTTTGAAATTGTTGTAAAACAATTCCAGATGCAATCTCACATTATCATAAGTAATTATAAAAACCTTATCCATTCCCCTAGACTTTATTCATTTCACATCATTGAATTATTATAACCTTTACAACACTGGCCAACAAGGTTACTTGGAAATTCCAGACAATAAATTTAAGCATCAGATTTCTTTCTTTTTTTAGAAAATCAGAATAAATGAAAGACATATTCTTTAGTTTAGCAAATTAATCTGGATAATCTCACTGCAAATCCTCCCATTAGTGGCACATTTTAAAGACTCAGCACAAAATAAACTTTCCTAACACATAATATTTTTTGCTCTTATTCTCAGAAAGCTCATTGAAAAATGATTCCTGTTTCACATACTCGAAACTATATAGTCCTTTTATCCATAGTGATCTACCATATTAAAAACTAAAACCAAGGAATAATAGGTATGAATAATAACATATACATAGAATTTATAAAATTGTCTTATACCCACCATTGCTTATTTTATCCCATTACTTCATTTCTTTGTATCTAAGATTCTTTTTCTCTGTTTCCACTTGTCATTCTTTGTTTTTACCATTTCTTCATTTTCTCCCATTAATGCCTTGTGTACAACTACAGTACCCCAGAGTGCATAAAGTTTCAGAGAGACAGTTTCTTTGTCATGCAACCCTATCTCCTTTGCAAGGGAATATGGCATTTGGCTTACGGGATGCTTCAAGACTTCTCAGCTTCTTTGGAGCTGGAAATGAAGGAGAGAATGGAAACTTGGGACTGGCAGCAGGTTTTCTATTTTTATCTTCAGAGTTTCCAGTTGTCAGTTCTTTTCAGTAGAAGATTTTTACCACGTTAAAACTTGAAGAAGGACAAAGATTGATCTAGTTCCTTTCTAAATAAAAAAGAACAAATTTTGTGATAATCCTGTAGAAGTAGTATTTTCTCATGGACCAACCGCTTTCCTTTCTGGGGTTTTGGGAATTCTGCAGTACTTGTCTGAGAGAATTACCTGGTGTGCAAAGATAATTAAGTTTTTATAATTAAGTTGAATGGTCATACATCCATGGGAAGAACAACTTTCCAGGAACTGCCATTGCCATGGAATTTGCCACTTGTGGTCACCATAACCATGAGCTGCAGTTCAGCTCAGGTCAAGATGCAGCCTGCCTATCTCTTATGCAACCTACAAAAGGAATTGTCTGATCCAATAAGGATGCTAACTGCATTGGATGCAGTGCTGTACATTAATTCTACACCAGTGCCCATCACAGTGCTTTGTAAACATTATTCTATATTTTTCTCTCTTCTTCCAATAGCTGCTTACCGAGACCCTGCACACACACACACACACACACACACACACACACACACACACACACACAAAATAGCTGCTCACTATTTGAAGCCCAGACTGTGTTGTATGTATAAGGTGTGTTGAATAATATTGTTCATACTTAAATAAAAAATATTATTGTGGTAAAAGACCCATTTCTATACATGATCTGAAAATGCGCAATTGTTTGGAACACAATCATCCTACCATTCTTGCCTCTTGCTGAAACAGTTCTGGATATCCACTTCCGTGGGCATCATTAATCGCGTTGCCATGGCCATCTCAATGTCTTGAATCTATTTTATTTTATCATTTATGTAATTTGTATTTTAGGGAAGGATCTACAGGGTGTTCAGGGTCTCACTACTAGATAGGACTCATAGTGATCCACCTATTTACAGCCTCCCAAGACCTGGGATTATAGGTGTGTGACAACACATCCAGTCTCAATTGACAGCTCAGCATGCCCCGGGGGAGGGGCCTGAATGGCCGGCCCTTGAATCCATTTTAATACATGGATTAAAAGTAATCCATCCATTTTTACCTTTCCTGGTTGTTTTGACTTCAAAGAAGAACCAGAAGTTAGGCAATGCCAGATTCAGAGAATAAGATGGATGGGGACACATTATAGTATTTTGTCAAGACAGCAGCATTTCCTGTTGTCTTGGGCACTCACAAAAAAAGGTTTCCAGAACTACTTCAGAAAGTGGCAAGAAAGGTGGGATAAGATATTTAAAGTGGGTGGCCATGTATTTTGAGAGGGAATGGTGATAATGTATCTTTGACTATAGTAAATATTTGTAAAATTAAAAATTCACCTTATTTTTCTATCAGCCCCTGTATTTGTCCTTGTTGACTTATAACTGGAATGTAGCAGATATAGAAAGGACTTAGAAATTTTTAATGTGACAAATAATAGAAAGCCCAATTCAAATTAATTTAAATTATAAAGAAAATCTAGATAATATAGAGGTGATGCTAACTGCAGATGAGGTGAGATCCAGAAGTAACAAAGGTATCCTCAAGTATCTCGTTTCTCTTTGTCCTTTCACTCAGCCTGCTGGGATATCAGCTTGAGTTCTAGCTGAGGCCTAAAGCAGTATAGCTATTCCAGACCACCTACCTTGACATATACCATTGTTGGAAAAAAGAGGTTATCTTTCAGGATAAAGGTAACACATCTTTAGCCAGAACACAGTTATTGCATTCTTAATGGTTCCAGTCATTTGTTCATCTCTGGAACAATAGGTAAAAACATTGGATGGAATATGTATATATCCAACCAGCAGCCTCTCCCTACTTCTTGGTAAGATCAATCCTTTCAAACGACATTTCACAGGAGATTAAAGATGTGTGTTTAAAAATAAAATAAATTAATTATAGTAGACAAAAGAGACAATATATTCTTTGGGAAAAATGTAAGAGAAAACAACATTACTTCAGTACCTGATTAATTCTTTTTTTCTTTGTTTCTTTTTTTTTTTTTTTTTTTTTTTTTTTTTTTTTTTTTTTTTTTTTTTTTTTTTTTTTTTTTTTTTTTTTTTTTTTTTTTTTGGTGAAACCGGGGATTGAACTTAGGCCCTTACACTTGTCAAGGGAGTACTTATTCCACTGAGCCATCTCCCTGGCCTCTGATTAATTCTTGCTGAACAGGTAAATTAAAATTTCTCAGGTACACAAAATTCTTATCAAAGTATTGTAAACTTATGTTCTTTTACTAAAATAAATTTGGAAATTATTAAAGTGGTGTTTATTTAAATACAACTGAAATCCTTGAGTTTAGCAATGTGAGAAGTTGTCTCTTGCATGTGTAAAAATTGAATGTTTCTTATATGTTTGTGCTTGTTGAATTCTGCATAAACATTAGTTTCTGTGAGCTCACAAACTCAAAAATATTAGGGAAAATATGCAAAAGAAATCTGAGAATGGGTGCAATAAGTTACTGAATCAAAGTGTTTATTAGTAGTCTTCAATCCCAAAGGATATAAAAAGTATTCAACAACCAATAATCAGTTCTTCTCCAGGTACTGACCTACAGGATCAGATGAAAGATGATCATTTCCTCTGAGGCACATTGAAAGAAGACTTTGCACCATTTCAGTGTCCATACTTTCACACATGCATTTAATGCACAAAAATTCTCTAATAGTGGACAAAAGATATTCCAAATTGATGAGGCTTGCAAGATGATCATCTCTGAAGGTAATAATGGAAAACACCTTCAGTGTCTAGGAAAATGTATCTGCAAGAGATTATGGACCTAGTGAACATGAGGCTTGTGAAGGAAACCACTATTTGGGCTTCTAGTGAGATTGTGAAGCCTTTTCTTCATTCATTTTTATAGCACCAGTGATGAACCACTTCCTGGCTCAAGCCAGGTTTTTAATAAATGCATAACATAATTTATTTGTTTGGGGGCCGGGGAGGTGGCTCAGTAAAATAAGTGCTTCCCTGTCAAGCACAAGGGAAGTTCAATCCCTGGTTCTGCAAATAAATAAATAAATGAAAAAAATACTTCTATCGCTATTACCTAACATTTAGTGTTTAACATTTATTTGTTGGGAAAGATTTATGAGTACCTTTGGTATTGTGTTAGAATGAAAAGTACACTACCCAAATACATAAAAACTCTAGAGTCTGTGTAGGCACTGACATGGGCTATGATGATCAAAGATCCACAGCAAGATCAACTCTTTTTTAAAAATTCATTTTAATGAGAAAAAAGGTAAAATAGCAATAAAACAGTTTCAAAATAGGTCAGTGAGACAGTTACAATAATTAGTACATTGCATATTATTGTCTTTGTAGTAGTTATTCAGAGGACAAGATGTAGACATGATATCTTGTCTAAAAAAATATTAGTACAAACCTTTCTTCTCAATGAATTAAGAGAAAGTAACTGTATATCTACCCTAACTATCTGTGTATACATATATATTTTTTTTCACAACAAAACAGTATTTTATTTATACTTTTTCAAAGTTGCAACATGTGACACAAGGCTTCTTTTCTTTTTTTTGCAGAACTTGGAATTGAACTCAAGCCCTTGTTCTTGCCAGGGAAGTGCTTATTCTACTGACCACTCTCCCCACTCCTAATTGCAATGTTTCCTAGGGACTAGTAACTGCCTTTAGCATACAGAATGTTTATCTCATGACTGAGGTGGCTTATATGCTTTAGACTCTGAGATCTAGTCCCACCTACATGACTTCTGCAAATACAGCTTCTCTAACTGCAATGGAACACACATCTCTGATAAAACAAATAAGGTAGATATATTGGGAGCCATGGAAGATCAACTGTTTGAAGAGATAACGCACAAAGCAGTTTGGATTATGGGTTAAATTCACCTGAAGTGAGAAATTCACAGTTTACCATACAAATACAGTGCTACAGATATAGAGGAAAAGGGAGTAAAATGTAAGCAGTGACCTGTGAGAATATTCCATTTTTGCTAGGCAGGTTTCTTGATACTCTGGGCTATAGGGAACATTCTGAGGTCCAGGCTATGGTATCATCTTGTTGAATAGCTGGTAATATCATCAGTGGTACCTGTGGTAGAGATTTCCAAGAGATTACATGCTTCGCTTAGCTATATTATTCATCACTAACAGCAAGGCCCGAGTCAGTGTATATGACTTAATCTTATATCACCTTTTGATTAATAGTCACAGATTCTATTGTCAGTGACTATGCACCCTGACTCAGGATGCCCTTCAAGGTATCCCTGTGAGAGTACAAAAGAACCATGAAATTGAAATTAAACACTGGAGAAGAAAAAATAGTGTTATTTTTAAAAGTTCCATGTCATAATATTGCTAATATTAAAGGTTGAAAATTAGCTAGAATTCTCATTCCCATGGTTATATTCAATTGGATCTAATTATACATTTATAGCATAGTCATAAAATGTTCTTTTTTTGCAAAGTACATTTTTCTCTTCAATATTCCAACCTTCTAAATCTATTTTTCACAAATTAATAACAACAGTTGCTTGCCAAGAGTTAATAAGGATATTTTAATTAGTGCTATGAAAGCCTTTTAATTTGTAAACACAGATATTTTAAAATTATGATTTATAATATTAGCAGAGTTAATCATGTTTTGTTCTTTTTGGTGATTTTCTGCTGATAGAATTCAGATTTTTTTTCATGTGAAAGACCTTGAGGCACCACATAGAAATCATAGCTTTCTATGGAAAGAAATTTAAGAGGCAGAAACACATCCACTACACATCCACTTGAGAGCTATGTGTACATGGATTTGCACGTGACCAGAGAGCCTTCTAAAAGTCATCTAGCAATTGGTCACTGTCTCATTCTTTCTAAAAACTCTCACATTGATATTTAGATCCAAGGGCAGGACACTTATCCCATTTCTCTGAGTTGAACCTGTTTCATATCTGTTTGAATTTTCCAGTGAGTATTTCTCCTTTATACTTTAAGTATTAAGGAATGGAAAGATATTCCCAGCTCCTGGATAGGAAGAACCAACGTTATGAAGGAAGAACCAACGTTACAGTTAGGGAAGTACTAACTGTAAAAAAAAAAAAAGTCAAAGATAATACACTTGTCTATCCACAGCAATTCTTGTTATCTTCCCCTAGATGATTTGTGTGTGACAGGAAGCCCTATATGTGCACCACACACTGCTTCCCCCTATGACTGACAGGTGAGGTCCAGGATGACTGCATTTTCACTCTCAGAATCCTTGAATAGGTGACCTGATATAGAGAAAAGAAACCTATAGATTTGATTGAGAATGCTGGGATGGGAGGAATGTTCTAGATTAGCTAGGTTTGCTAAATGCAATCATAAGGGTCTGAATAAAAAAGAAAGCAAGAAAATGAGATTAAGAGATGTGATTCTAAAACTGGGAAGGGAGGAAAAGAAGGAAAGGGGAGGGAAGGGGAGGAGATACTGAAGATTTTACAGTCCTATCTTTGAACGTAGACGACCCAAGGCAACCAATGTAGTAGCCTCTTGAAATTGGAAAAGACAAGGAAATGTACTCCTTCATCGAATTTCAAGAAGTAATGTGACCCTGGTAGTGCCTTGATTTTAAGACATCTGATATAAAAGACCAAAATATAATAAAATTGTGCTGTTTTAATTTACTAAATTTTCAGTAGTTTGTTATAGTAGCAACTGTATAGTAATATATTCTCTCTCAATATGTAGTTAGACTACATTTTTCAACTTCCTTTTTAGTTAAATGTGGCCATATGACTCAGTTCTAGCCAAGGGAATGTAATAGAAATGAAATTCAGTGCTCCAGGCTGAGTCAATAAAATCATTTCTGATGATTCTATGTGATTTCCTCCATTTGCTAAAGACATGAACATGATGCCACTGAGGACATTAAGATTCGTTGATTGTTAGATGCAGAATATGAAAAGATGCTTTCCCCACAAATCTCATCTTGGAAAGTAAGCTACCAAAGAATATAACTGAACTGACACAAAAGTAAAAAATAAAGTTTTAATGTGTTAAGATGCTGAGATTTTAGGTGTATATTATGCAATACAGATTGTCTCAGTTACTTTTCTGTTATTGATGGGACAAAATACCCAACATCCAAAATTAAGGAAGGCAAGGTTTATTTAGCTCACAGTTTGTGGAGGTTTCAGTCCGTACTCTGTTATGTCCAAGGCAGAGTGGCACATGGAAGAAGGCAACAGTTCATGGCAAAATAGCAAAAGCAAAAAAGCAGGAGCTGTGCCACCAGCAGAGAGAAAACCTCTCTCCTTTCCTTGTATTGTATTCAGGCTATCTTCCCCAGGTACCACTTAGACCCATAATCCCAGTATTGGATCATGAATTAATCACAAATTCTACAAGCTAACATGGCTACATGAGGTTTTGTGGGAACAACTAGACACAAACAGCAATCCTATCTTGACTAATGAATCATTTAATTTCACACTAATAAAAATACAAAAAGAGGTAGATAGGACTTGGGTCTCATAAAATTTATGATGTTCTTGCGATACACTTTTGCCTGCTTTCTGAAATCCACCTGAGAATTTTTATTAACAGTAACTGAGGTTAGAGTTTATCACTTCTATCATGGTAATGTGGTGTAAAACATGAATCTTAGTAACTAGGTTAATAATAGATAGGTGACACACTTGTGGAAGTAAGATTACATATATCTGTTAATCAGACTATGGTAACTTTATAATAAATAAACAGAATATCAGTGTTCTGACAAGATAAAATATTTTGCTTAGTAATAATTGTAGTAAGGTTCTGTGGATAGCTTCCATGTAAAGACAAAAATTAAAAAAAAATCTATTTACTTCATGTATCACCAAGGTTGCTTGGATCAGCCAGTGAACTGAGTAAGTGGAGGATACACAGGTAAGACTCAGTAGCTAGGGTCAAAGTGACATACATATTTTCTGTCAATATGCCACTAGTAAGAGGGATTAGCATGGCCCAGTCTAGATGCAAAGAAGCTAGGAATTCATCTCTGCCAGGAAACAGTTTCCAAGTACTTCGTAAGAATTTCGTTATTGAAAATTATAGTACTCTGAAAAAAGGCATCGTAGAGGATTTCAGAAAATGGAAAGATATTCCCAGCTCCTGGATAGGAAGAACCAACGTTATGAAGATGGCCATACTCCCAAAATTGTTGTACAGATTTAATGCAATCCCTATCAAACTACCACCAACATACATCACAGACCTAGGTAAATCATGCCTCAAATTTATTTGGAAACAGGAAAGACCTAGAATAGCAAAGGCAATCCTGGCCAACAAAGACAAGGCAGGAGGCATCACAATTCCTGACTTGAAATTATACTACAAAGCTACTGTGATAAAATCAACATGGTATTGGCAACTAAATAGGCCTGAGGATCAATGGAATAGATTAGAAGGTGCAGAGACATCTACAAACACACTCAGTCATCTGATCTTTGACAAAGGGGTCAAACATGCTTACTGGAAGATAGATAGCCTTTTTAACAAATGATGCTGGAAAAACTGGCTTTCTACATGCCAAAAACTAAGACTTGACCCAGCTCTATCACCATACACTAAGCTAAAGTCAAAGTGTATTAAAGATATAAACATTAAAACAGAAACGCTAAATTTCTTGGATGAGAAAGTAGGAGGAACTCTTGAAGACATAGGGGTAGGCAAACAGTTCATGAACAAAAATCAAATCACACGGGAAATACTTGAAAGAATTAATGACTGGGACCTCCTCTTATTGAGAAATTTTTGCTCAACAAAAGAAATTATCAGTAAAGTGAAAAGAGAACCCACAAATTTTGATAAGCACTCAGACAAGGGTTGTATCTAGAATTTATAAAGAACTAAAAAAATTAGTGTCCCAAAATTTAAAGACCCAATCTAGAAATGGGCATCTGAGATGAACACACACTTCTCAGAGGATGAAATTAAAGAAGTGAATAAATATATGAAAAAATGCTCCATATCACTAGCCATCCATGAAATGCAAATTAAAACAACACTGAGATACCATCTCACCCCACAAAGAATGGCTATAAAAGAAATCAACCAATGACAAATGTTGGAAAAGCTGTGGGGGAAAAGGAACCCTTCTTCACTGCTGGTGGGAATGTACAAACATTATGTAAATCAGTGTGGAGACCCCTTATAAACTAGGACTGGAAATCCATACAAGCCAACTATCCCCTTACTGGGAATTTTCCTGGAGGAATGGAAAACGTCATATCATAGTGATATATTTGTAACTATGTTTATAACAGAACAATTTGTGATAGCCAAATCTTGGAAACAACCTAGATGCTCGTCACTTGAGGAATGGATGAAAAAAGGTGTGGTATTTTTATACAATGGAGTATTGCTCAGCTAAAAATAATGATAAACTTGAAGCATTTATATTTAAGTATATGGCACTTCAAGATATACTCATAGGTGAAATAAACCAGAACCACGTGTGCAAATATCATATAGTTTCCCTAGTATAAGAACTCAAAAGAAAAAATACAAATAAAAAGTATAACACAATTAAAAGGAAAATGAGAACTTGAGGACTGAACAATGAGGAGAGAGCAAGGAGAAAAGCTGGGAAAAATGACAGGAGCAAACCCATGTATTTATACACACAAGGAGGGTAAGGCAATGATCCCGAGAAACATCAGCAGGTTTTTGAAACTAGCAGTTAATTGGTAGGATTCTCACCCTGACTTACTATGCTGATATCTGTAAACTAAGCAACTGCACTGAAGTTAGCAATATATAATAGAATGGTCATGCCTCGTATGCCTGTAATTCTGTTCTTCCGAATATGTGCTGCTTATCATGACATACCAATTATTGTGATACTATCTCTCAAGTAAATGTTTGTTTAAAAAAAAGAGGTAATAAATGAAAGAAAAAGGAGATTAGAAAAACTGTCACCATACTGTCCTGCTACAATGCTGTATATGGTTAGATTTCTAAATTTCTGTGTAAAAGATATGTAATTGTTTACTCATATTTTTAAATATTTCTTTTTTATTTTTTTTAAGTTTTTCTCTGTATTCTGTAGAGACTGAAAGTTTAACATATCAATACTAGATGGAAAATACCTATTTCCTGTTATGCCTAGAATGTTTGATATTCAGACAGATAGTGGAGTTATACCCAAC
Organism: Ctenomys sociabilis; assembly: GCA_004027165.1. NCBI lineage: Eukaryota > Metazoa > Chordata > Mammalia > Rodentia > Ctenomyidae > Ctenomys > Ctenomys sociabilis. The sequence continues at coordinate 60,381 of PVKA01010356.1, forward strand.
TGCATATGTTGTAGGGTAATAATAAGCTTCTCACCTGGAGGGTTAACAATCTAAGTTTGCAGACTAAAAATTAGAGAAAAAGAAGTGCTGCAAGTACAGCCAACATTTTGGCCCTAGCCTTTCCAGGTCAGTGAGAACTCAGGACATAGGAGAACCTATGCGGTTACATCATGCAACTCAGTTGTGTCCCAAATTTTCTGATCAAGAAGATTATGGGACCACAGATACATGATCAATGACATAGAGTATGCCTATGATAGTCACATGGAGAGAAAACATTCTCTCAGGCTTTCACAGCGAGCAAATTGGTCAAGCAATGGTCTTAACTCATCCACATGGCTGACACTGACAAAGTATGTGCAAACTGTGGCACAGGGTTTCAGGATAAATGCTGAGGGGACTTGACTGACTTTATCAAATACAAAAGTTACATTTCTTGTTTCTTGTCATATAGGTCTTTCTTTATCTTGGTCTTAACAATTCATCAGAAGAGTATAAAAACGAGATATAAAAAATAAGCCACATTAATATGCTGAGCTTTGAAAGGCTCAAGTCAACAACTTCTGATATTGCCAGTCCTATGGATAAACCGCTACTATTTTGGACTACTGGACTTTATTGGATTATTTTGTTGAACTCACACTCCTACAATATTAAAATGGCAATGGAATACCCACCTCTACCAAAACTAAACAAAAAAGGGGATACAAAGGAAGGACCATTTTGTATTTGTATATACAAAATATTTAGGATAGATATACAACTACTCTCTCAATTCAATGAGAAGAAAACTTGTACTAATAATATTTGGTAGGATATCATTTCTGCATCTTGTACTATGAATAACCACTAAGAAGATAACAATATGCAATGTATTAATTATTGAAACTGTCCTATTATTCGGGTTTGAAACTGTCTCATTGCTGTTTCTCAATATAATTAATAAAAAAGCATTTCAATTATGAATATCAAAGAAAGTCCTTGACATCATTATCACTATTTTTTCTAATATATAGTTAAGGAAGATGACTTTCAGAAAGACTGAATAAAAACACCACACAGATGATACTTTATAGGCAGTCAGATTTCAAGGAAGTTTTTACACTTATATTCTCATAGTTCCATAATAATGAAGCACAAAAGGGATTAGGATCTGTTATGGCTTGCGTCTAGATGTCCCCTCAAAGCTTCCTGAGTCTTAGGCGATGTTTTATAAAACTAAGTGAATTTAGTGTGTGACCTATTCATGGTTTTATGCTAAGAATTAAAGGTAGGTGATTACTAAATCAGCCCAATGATTGGTTTGGCACTGCCCTAACTCTAGTAGCCTGGATACAGTATGAGGATCAGAAAGGCACTTGTTCTGGTCTCCTTTCTTGTTTTGTCGCTTTGTGCCTGCCACCAACTTTCTGCACTGCAGTGCCAGTCTATCATGTCACCCTGCATAGAACCAGACAATTGCAGGCTGAATCTTTTATAAACTGTGAGATAAATAAATCTTTCCTCCCTTAACTTGTGAGTTTTGGTATTTTGTCTCAGTAATGAGAAAAAGTAACTAAGATGGAATTTGGCACTAAAGAAGTGGGATCTTTGCTGTAGCTATATTGAACAATGTGGTTCAGGAACCTTTGACAATGGCTAATGAGAACGGTTTGGAAAAATTTGGCTATGAAGCTTAAAAAAGTTGAGCTGCAATGCCTTAGTTCCTTAAGTGGTTGTTGATGGGAGATTCTAGTCATTCCTCAAAAGACCAGAGTTCTGACAGATATCCTGCTTACTGGTAAAGGCCAGATTCAGAGCTTTCTACCAGGAAAGAGTACAGTATTGGGTGTTGAACTCCAGACAAGTGTGCTATACTTTGGCAAAAAGTTTATCTGCATTTTTCTCATGTCCAGAGACTTTGCCTGAGATTGAGATTAAGGGAAAGAAATGGACTAACTAATCTGACAGAAGAAATTTCAAGACAGTTTAACATTAAGGTATTGGCATGACTACTGTTGGGGCTTTTAACCAGATTTATGTTGAGAACCAAGAGCAAGAAGCCCAGAAGAATGATTCGAAACATTGTGAATTTGGCCAGAAAGTAAGCTCCAGTAAGGTTGTGGTCTGAAAAATGGAACAGAGAAGCTGGTCCCTAAAAAGTCCAGCAAATAGAAGAAAACAACAGAAAAGATGGTCTGATGAATATCACAAGAACCAACATGACTCTAGCCTTTGCAGTCTCTGACTCGCATAGGTAAAATACATTGTTTTTGAAAAGAGGGCCCCAGCGCACCATGTTCCAGAAATGGGGGTGACCTAGGGGTTGTTCCTCAGGATTTGATTCATAGGTACTTGACCCCTACAGCAAAGGGGAAAAGAAGCCTAGCTACTGCTCCATTTGGCAGTAGTCTCTAGCATTATCTGTGTGGTACTGGTTTTAGGTGTATGCAGAATGTAAGAGTTTTAGAGTTCAGAAGGTTACCACCCAAGAAGGCCTGGAGCATGTGGCAGGCAGTGTGTCCCTGAGAGAGCAGTGTGAAGCTGTGGGTGTGAAGCTGAAGATGCAGGATAGACCAGAGAAGAGGTCTGGAGAAACCGAGAATTTGGATTATCTGAAGAAAACTGCAAGAAGAAAGAAAAGCTGGACTAAGGGTGAAGCTTTGGGATCTACAATCACCTGAGTTGCAGTACGGGAAGAGCCACTCATGCACTTTGGAGTTCACATGTTGCCACAGATTGCATCAGATACTTGATATAGAACTATAAGTCTTAATATTTGCATTGCTGAATTTTGGACTTGTTTTGGTCCAAATCCTTCATATCCCCCTATTTGTACATTTTGGAATGATAGTATCTATCTCGTTACATTTAGTATTAGAAGTGTTTAAATTCCTTTTAATTTGTGTAGGGGTACATAGCTAAGAGTTTTCCTTAAATCTCAGAGAAGATTTGTATTTGGACTTTTTATCAATGCTGAATCTGTTAGGATTCTAGTGAGTCTTAGAGACTGGCTAAATGCCTTTTGCATAAAATAATATGTCTGAGTGTTTGAGGGGTTGGAGCAGAATGTTATGGCTTGGGACTGGCCAAATAGTGTCAGCCCCACCCCTGATGCATGCTGAGAGGCTGATTGAGACCAGACATGGTGACATGTAGCTGTAATCCCAGTGCTCGGGAAGCTGAAAACAAGAGAATCACTATGAGTCCGATCTATGTAGTGAGACCCTGTAGTAAATACCTTTAAAAAATGTTATGGCTTGTGCCTCATGAGTCATGGGGGTGACTTTTTCAGTGGTGGCTGAATTAGAAGGTATGACTTATTCGTGCTGCAATGCTATGATTAAGGGTGCTAGAATTAAGGGTAGGTGGTTACTAAATCTGTCCAATGACTTGATTTGGCACCATCTTAATCCTGGTAGCCAAGATACAATAAAAGCAACAGAAAAAGTTTTGTCTTTGACTCATTATTTTGTTGCCTTCTGCCCACCATGAACTGAATTTCCCCTGCAACACCTTTCTACCATGCCACCTTGCCTTGGATCCAGCCTATTATTTGCTAAAAGCTCTAAATACTGTGAGCTAAATATAATGTTTCCCCTTTAACTTTGATTGCCAGGTGTTTTGTCTCAGCAATGAGAGAGCAGCAACAAAGACAGCACCTGACTACCTTTGCAAGAGGGCATTTAAGGTTTCTGAAGAAACATAAGTGACTGAGCAAGACTACCCAAACATTTTGTCTGCAGCATTTGGGGAAATGCTACTTCCTTTACCCCACTACCTTCAGTCCATTCCTAACTGAATTGCTCACTGTTGGGGAACCACCATCTGTAATTTAACCTGTCCTACACTTGTATATTATTTATATCCTTCAAAAAATTAAAACATGAAGTTCTAATGTTAAAAAAAAATCTAAATTCATCCAGGTGTAAGCACTTCCTCAGCACATGGCTTCCAGTCCCATCTGCTCATAGGAGGATTGGAAGGGCATATAGTTTCCCCTAGGATTTTCTCTTAGCTGTTTCCCAGGAAAAGAAGTCAAAACATTCCTGTTGGTAGCTAACACTGAGTGATTATCTTAATTCTTATCTATTTTATCAAAATAAATGGGATGCAGGTCTATACAGATAAAGCTATTTTGATATAAATTCTATTGTTAAGAAAAATGGTGGTGGAAGTTATATTGTGCTGATAGAAGTTAGAGGAGACTCACTGTACTGACTTCATTGAGCACAGCCACAAAAGGAGCCCACTCAGGCCACAGTTGGAGTCCTTGGGACACAAGCTAATTCAAGGGTGAGCAAATCCAGTTCTGTGGTTCAGCTTGGAGCTCTGTGTTTGTAGGTCCTCCACTGCTCAAGGTTCAGCTGCCTAGTAGATCACATTAGTCACTTTTACATTCCTGAA
>PVKA01010357.1:0-64769 GCA_004027165.1 Ctenomys sociabilis
TTTTTTTTTTTCTTTAGCGGCCAGGGAGATGGCTCAGTAGAATAAATGCTTCCCTGGCAAGCGCAAGGGCCTGAGTTCAATCCCCAGTTCTGGAAAAAAAAAAAAAAAAAGAGAGAGAGAAAGAAAGAAAATTGACCTTAGATTTGAAATTATACTCAAGATACTTTTCCATTTCAATCCAAACGATTAATCTCTTACCAAGATAAGCAATCAACATAAACCATGTAGCATTCTTTGGAAAAATATGACTTCTCCCAAATTTCCATAGCATAGCATTCAAAAATATATACCCTATAAAGATGCATTTGAGTTTCGATTTAAAAATTAACTTAAAAAAAAATGCAATGGGTAAAAGTTTAAGTGTCTTTGAATAGAACATTGCATGAATCTTTGTGACTTGTGAATGCCTATAATTTCTTAGACATAATTTTGAAGCATAACTACCAAAAGAACAAACAGATGCCATAGATTTTGTCAACATTAAAAGCATATCATAGCCGGGCGTGGTGGTGCATGCTTGTAATCCCAGCACTCGGGAGGCTGAGGCAGGAGGATTGTTGTGAGTTCGAGACCAGCCTGAGCTACAAAGTGAGCTTCAGGCCAGCCTGAACTGCATAGTGAGACCCTGTCTCAAAAAGACAAAAAAAAAAAAAAAAAAAAAAAAAAAAAAAAAAAAAAGCATATCAGCCTGGCCTGCCAGTGTACACCTATATATAATCCCAGCACTTCAGCGGTTGACACAGGAGGATTGCTATGAGGCTGAGGCAAGCCTGCGCTACAAAGAGAGTTCAAGACCAGCCTGAACTGCAGAGTGAAGCCCTGTCTTAAAAGACCAATCAATCAATCTGTCAATCAAAAAACTTTGCTTCAAAGAATAAAGGCAAATTATCTGAAAACATTAAAATGATCTTAATATTTGACCCAATCGCTCTTAGATATTAGAGAAAAGAGTCAAAAAGTTATGGGTATACAAAAACCTACACAGAAATAGTTATAGAAATTTTACTCACAATTATCAAAACATGAAAGCAATCAAGATAGTTTTTAGTCTTGTACAATGAATTAATGTTTGAAAAAGAAAATAAATGAAATTTCAAGCCCTGACGATAGATGAAAACAATAATGACACATATTTCTAAGTGAAAAAAATCAGTCTGAGGGATATATCTTATATAAATCCAATTATACCACACTCTAAAACAACAAAGTTAGAAAAGAACAGCAGAGGATTTTAGTGATATTAAGGTAGAGAAAGGAAAGAGGAACAAAGAGGAGGAAAGGAAAGACAGTAAATGAAGTTCAATTATTCTGTATGATATGGTAATGGGTGATTCATTAATTAAACACTTCTCAAAATCCATAAAACTGTATAGTCTAGAGTGAGTCCTAATATAAACTGTCTCCTTTGGGTAAAAATAATGTTTCAATTTTAGTTTGCCTTTATGACAAATATACTACACTAACAACCTGTTGAGAATAAGGAAAACTGCCCAGGGAGGAAGGGACATTTTCAAGCTCTGTGAAGTCAACATACAATAATTTAGTAACCTGAGACTACTCTTACAAATAAAATATATTAGATTTTAGAATAAATGAATGAAGGACCATATATTCTACTAATATTAATGATAAACATAAGGGGAACATGATAGAACAAGTGAAAATGTTTTCAAATCATATATTCATTAAAGGTCTTATTCCAGGACCCATAGATACTTCAAATTAAAAATATAAACACCATAAATTCTTGTGATAGCTGCTTCTACAAATAGATGCACAAGTCCGCAATGAACTCGTGAAAGATGTTAGATATGATTAGTTATCAGAGAAATGCAAATTTAAATGATTTCACTTCCTATGTATTAATCCACCAGGACAGCTGCAAGGAAACACTGAAAGTAATAAAGTTTGCTTAAGATGAGAAAAACTGAAAACATCAAATTTTTCTGATGGAATATAAAATGGTACAGCCAATGTGGAAATAGCCATTTTTCAAAACACATAGAATTTATATGTTTCCCAGTATATATCATAGGTAACTGGGAAAAAAATACAAAAAGTTTACATTTGATATTCATAAAAGAGTTATTAATAATACTCTTTACAGTAAAAGTAAGTCAAATGCTTATGTATTGACAGATAAATAAATACAGAAGTATAGTTTATTCAATATTGGAATATTGTTTGATTATAGAAGAGAAGATACTATAATATATAGACTGAATACTTTATACCCAATAAAAGAAAAACAAGAGGCTATTTTTTGTGAAATGTGAAAAATATACAAACACATGGGTTCAGAGAGAAGATCCTTGTTTCTCTATAACTTGGGGATAAGAAGAATGGTAGCAAATTGCTAGTGCAGGATTTGATTATAAAGTATTTAAAATTTAATTTATAGTCAAGAGAGGTTAAATCACCAGTAATAAATGGTACAATTAAAATGTCAATTTTATGGCATCTCCCTTGTGTTTAAATTTACTAAAAGTTTTAAAGACAGCAACGATTAAATATTTGTTTATAAAAATCAATGAAATTCATTATGTTAATGTAATAAGGGAGAATATGCAAATGCCAATAAGTACAAAAAATACTTGAAAAATAATGCCATTCATAATAAAAAATCAACCCTGAAGGATTGTAGAAATTGAATAAACTTCCTCAATTTGACAAAGAGAACTTACAATAAATCCATAGCCATTTTATTTACTTAATGGAAGACCGTAGAATGATCTTCTGGAAAAGTTAGGATAAACTGTGCATTATTGCCATGCTTCTCCTGCTCTGCACCATATGAAGTCATCTTATTAAGATAGAAAAGAAAATGAACTTAATGAACAGCATAAAGGTGTGAAAACCAAAAGCAAAATTGAGGGCCAGGGAGGTGGCTCAGTGGGATAAAGTACTTCCTTGGCAAATGCAAGGGCCTGAGTTCAATCCCCAGTTCCACCAAAAAACAAAATTGTCATTATTCACTGTTGGCGTGGTTGTTAATACAAAGTGTTGAGAAATTCACAAATTGTTATTAAAACTCACAATCAAATATGGCAGGTTCCTAAGTATTAAGTTAATGCACATGTAAAATCATTCTCCCCTTTAAGTTCCATAACATTTCAAACCAAAATTTAAACATTTGTATTTTCATGAAAATTAAAAATAAACATGTGTAACTCTCAAAGCCAGAAGTGCTAAGTGACAAAAATAGGCCTATGTGTCAGCAGAGATGATTGACGGTACAGAAACCTCTTCCTGTGCTTTCAGCTATCTGACTTTTCCCAAAGGGGCAAAAAATATACATCATAGGATCAATAACAGAATCCATAGCATTTCCTTCTTTTTCTCTTTCTTTTCCTCCCCTCTTTCTTTCGTTTCTTCTTTGCAAATGATGCGGAGAAAATGTGTTATCCATGTGCCCAAGAATGAAACTAGCTGCATGTCTTTCACCTTACATTAACAACAAATCAACCACTATAGAAATCAGTGCTTAGACATTCCTCCGTAAAACTAAAAGTAAAAGAAAATACATTTTAGCCAGTTATCACCCTACTAGGTATCCTCCGAAAAATAGTTAAAATCATCATATTATAAGAATGCTTCCATTCCTTTGTTATAGCAGCATAACGTACATTATTTAGATATTGGAAAAAATCTTATATATCTATTAAATGAATGAGCAATCAAAATGTGACATTTATGTACATAAAATACTATGTTGCCATGAACAAAGATAAACTTGAGGCATTTGTCGGCTAATGATGAAACATATATAGTGACACATTCATACTCATATCTATAGCAATGCAATGCACCATACATAAGGTCTGTAAATAGTCTATATAGATGCCTATCAACGGACAAATGAATTAAATATGAAAATACACATTGATGTGAGCACTATACAGCCGTGAAAAAGAATGAAATCATGTCACTTGGAGTGAAATGGAAGAATCTAAGAGACTATAGTGTTATATTAAACAAATGAGACACAGAAAGTTAAGGATTTCTCTCATTTGAACAAGCATCTGTTTCCTTCTTTCTTTTTCTTTTTTTTTTTTCTTTTTTTTCTGTATGACAGATTGAACTCAGGACCTTGCACTTACCAGGCAAGTACTTATTCTACAAAAAAAGCAATGAATAATTAGAATAAAGGATAGATGCAAAAAATGCGAAAGCAAACATTTTAGACAAGCTGAATAGGACCAGAGGAAGGGAGAGGGAATCAGGTAGAGTAGGCAGGAAGGGGTATGAAATGATCAAGGAATTAGGCATATAGAATAATATATATATATATATATATATATATATATACATTGATGTACATATGTTCCATATATATATATATATATATATATATATATATATATATACTCTTCAATATATATATATATGTATATATATATATATTCTTCAAAATACATGTAATTCATGTGTATTGCAAATACCAGTAGAAAAGTTCTAAGTGAAAATAAAGAAGACCAAATAAATTAAAGTGGAAACCATGTTCACTTACCCATATTGTTAACACACCTCTTCTCTCAACCTCCTCTATACAGTCAGTTAAATTGTGATCGTAGCTCCATCAGTTGAATTTATTAAGGAGAGTATTGTCAAATACAAAGTACATGAAAAAAAGAAGGGACACACCAATGGAAAATGGTGTCCAGATGTACTATTTAAAAATTTTACTGTTGCAAATGTAATATTAACATACATAAAAACAATCTGAGTACAAGAGGGTAAGTTTGGAAATAGTGACAGTCTCATACTTGCACAAACTTTTTCTCTAAGAATACCTAAGGAGCACCGTGGGCAGGAGTGAGTCCTGTCCACAAATCGTGTGTGAAGACGTTTGTGACATGAATGTGTGATGGTTCAGCTGCACTGCCTTGCCTGGGCCATGGAGACAAGACTGTGGTCCAGAGCTGGCTCCTACCTCTTCCTCTCTGCACTGTGCCTCTGCTCTTATGCCACTGTAAACTAAGAGACTTTGTCCTGCCCTGCATGCCCAGGGCAGTGCTTTACCTGGGAGATAGCCCAGGCCAGACTGACAGCCTCTGAAACCATGCACCAAGATCAGTCTCTCCTCCTGTACACTGTGGGAATCTGGTATTGTGTTCAGCAAAGAAAACTGACTAACAGAGATCTCACGTCACCCATGAACACCGTTTGAAGAAGAAATTTTAAGCTAAAATGAAAACCAGGAATCTTTTCAATAAAATACAGAAGAACATATCCATAGACTGTGAGTAAATAAAAGTAAAATTATATTTAAACAAGTTAAAATAGCATTCCTCATAAAATGCCTTTTGCTCTTTTAAAATAGTATTGATTATAGATAGATAAATTATGCATTGTGAGAAATAGCCACAATATATGCATTTTCATAGAGATAAAGCCCCGGTGTCACAATTATATAAAGACCTTCATTGCAATAATCCAAAGACAGCTAAATAAAAGAACCAGAAGAAATTTGAGCATACACATTAAAAAGATGATACTCAGATGATGAATAGTATATTTTGAAAAGTGCACTTAGTTATTAGGAAATTGTAAATTAAAAATATATTTATGCGTCACTATGCACCAATTTAAGTGACTAAAAAGAGAAAGAGTGACTACTAACAAAAATTCAAAAAAGAATTTGTTTTGTTGCCTTTTTATTTTTATTTTTTGGTGGAACCAAGGACTGAACTCAGGCCCTTGCATTTGTCAGGGAAGCGCTTATTCCACTGAGCCATCTCCCTGACCCCATAAAGAATTTGATATGGCTAAAATTTTCATATATGGGTGGCAGTAATAGAGAAACATACAGATCCTTTGTAGAGTTCTGGAAATTTCTTAATATTAATCTTGCATTGCACTACATAATAGAATTTCTATACTGAGTTAATCATTTAAGAGATACAAAAGCATATAGATGCAAATTTTTCATTAAAATGTATATAATCACTTTATCCATGTCAATAATAGATGAAAAACTACTCAGATATCAATAAATTTTTTAAAATTTTGCTCAAACAGTGAGAATTTGTCAGTAACTGATACAGTACTGACTCTCACAAGCATAGCATATATATTCATTTCAAACTTTCATGTGATTGACAGCAGGTATACATAGAAGGCATAAGAGGATTGATTTTGCTTACATGAAATTCTAGATCAAAGTGAATCAAAACTATTGTGGATTATAACGCTATTTCTCAGCACTTAAGGTAGAAATTAAAGTAATTTTCTTGAATGATGGTAATACTACAATTTGATATAGGTTGATAACATTTAGCCAACATTGTCTCAAGTTTTCATCTTACTAAAATTTCAACAAATGATGTCCGGAAATACCACATACTATCTAATAATGTCAGTATTAAACTAGTAGTAAACTATTTAAAACTTGCACTGAAATGTCGCCAAATAATTTTAAAAGATGGTTTGATGAATAGATAAAACAATGTATGCATAGATAGGCATGTGTTAGTAAAATACAATAAAATTGCAGTTGTAGAATATGTTAATTGAATATATACCTGTATTCACTTTAAATTTATTTTCTTTTCTTACGTTTGAAAAATGTCAAATAAAATTTACAGCTTCCATGTTTTTACAATATAATGTACTTGGGAAACTGTTTTTGTTTTGTTTTGCTTTGTTTGTGTTTTAGTAGAGCATCTAGGGCCTCACTATGTAGATCGAACTCAGTGATCTGCCTGTGTCCAGCCTCGCACTCGCTGGGATCACAGGCGGGCGCCACCACGCCCAGTCTCAACCGCCCCCTCAGCACGCCTGTGGGTGGGGCCGGCACAGCAGGGTAGGGAAGGAATCTCTGGCCCCGTGTCTGCCAAGGCAGGTGCTTTAATCCTTTGAGCTATGTGGCCAGTCCTGGAAAACCTTCTTGACAGGAGTCATTTATGACACCTCATTCATTGATACCTTGTGGCTCAGAATGACATATCTCTTTTTCAGGGGAAAATTAAAATTTGAGGCTCATTTTTGCTTTCCATTTCTACAGAAACCCAGCTCTGCTGAAGCTTGTACATAAGCCTAGCATACGCCACTGTGCTTCATTTGGGAGGATTCACACTTCTGAGATTTCCATGCCAACAAACCAAACCCATAACATTCCCTAATTATCAAGCACAAATATAGCTTGTATAAGGCCATTTGAATACAATATTTGTAACACAGAGAAATAAGAATGGAAAGAGATGGGAAAACGGGGAGCGAATAAAATCATTTTAGCTCATATTAATTTAAGGATTGGGTAAAGACCTCTGCCGTCCCTTTTTCGTTCTCTCCCTCTATGATTTCTAATGAATAGCTACTGAGGATTCCCAATCTCACTTATAGAAACTAAAGAGAGTTTTGCTCATTTGGGTTTTACCAATACAGTAAAACTTAGAGAAGCAAAATAACTCATCAAGTTCACAAAATATAATTCTCTAATTGCCCATTGAACTTTCCATTAACATAATAATTCAGGGTAATATGGTAACCTAAATATAGGTGCCTGTGTGATTCAATTTTCACTTCTTTCCTGAAATTATTGATAGATAAGAAATTGTGTGTTAGCTTTTCCTCTTTTATTTCTCAAATAGCTTGTTAATTTGGAATAAATTAAAGTAGAATGAATTAAATGAAATGAAGAGAAAAGTTCTCTTCCCTGTGTTGTACATGTGAAGCATAGTTTCCGATTAAATTGTCCAGATGACTTTCCAGGACTTCAGTATATGGTAATATTTTCAAATACATAATTTCTTACTCCCAATTCAAGTTCAGAAATATTACTCACAAGAATTGTGTTTCTATAAAAATAGAATTAGCTCAAGTGAATATTTGGCCCTTATATGCTAAAACTAAATAACTGATCAACTCAATAGCTTCTCTTCAGTGAGTTCCATTTTTAAGTACTATCAGACACTTAATATTCCCAGTGAATTTTAGCCATCAAATGACATTATAGGAACATTTTTATATTTTTCAGAGCCTGAGACCACACTAGACAGACGACAACACATACTTAAGTGACCAAGCTATCCTCCTTTGTTTTTCTGCTTAGGGGAAAAAAATACAGGACAATTCTAGGTGGTAAATCAGCTTTTTTGTCTTACCATACTTCTACTGTGATTATTTCAGTGTCACCCAGAATTTGAAAGGAGTGGACATAATATGTATATACAAATCACTTTTATCACTCTTTCACTAAGTTTTATAAAGACTAATCCTCTTTATATCATGCATACTACTTGTTTTCAGAAATAAATAGAGATAGTTACTTCACAAAGGTAGAATAAGAACTCCATGGCCTGAAGCTCCAACTCCAGAATGTTTTAAGTAATAGTTTGGAGATGGACCCTCAATACATCTCCTTCATCTTTCTTTTTTTTGTTATTTTTATTCCTATTTTATTGAAAATACAAATATCAATGGAACAGTTTTAAGATTCCTTGACAAGATGGATTTGATAAATTAATACATTGCAAACTGTTTTTATAATGTTTTGGTATCGTAGAAGGTGCATACATGATATTATACTTACAGACATTATTATACCATGTCTCTTATCAGTAAATTAAGAGAGAGTAGCTGTTTGCATATCCTATTTTTTATACCTGAATTACATCAAAGATTCAATAATTAATACTTTCTAACTTGTTATTTTCCGAGTGGTTGTCCATAGTACTAGAAGCTGACATAATATCCTGTCCAACCACCATTAGTGCAAATCTTGCCTCTCATAGAATTATATATAAGCACAGCATTATCTATCCCAATTGTGCTGTGCAAACACACACATCATGATTCTTAAATTCTATACCGTTTACTTTGTCTACACCTGTCAAAGATAGGTAATCCATTGTCATTCAAATAATTTAGGTGCCTGAACTTGAAAACACAATCCAACACAGTTCAGCATTACACAACAATAGTGAGTTATCAGAAGAAGTTGATGACCATAGCCATTTATAGCTCAACTTATTATTATGACCCTGCGGTATACACTTCACTTTTATACTTTTCTGCTGGATGGTTAAGACCTAAATAGAACAAGATCAATATGACAACACATGTACTTTATGTTTCTTATGAGGTCAGTGAAGTCCGCTCAGGGTTTATCTTTTAGTCCTGTACCTTATTCTGTAGATCCTTTGTCTGTGTCATCCATGTGGATGAGTCACTGCCATTGCTTGACCAGTTTGCTCTTTGGGAGAGCCTGAGAGAAAGTTTTATCTCTATGTGAATCTCCCCAGGCATACTATAGAACTTTGATCTTTTTTCCTCTGTGGCTACATAATATCCTTGTTCAGAAAATTTGGAGCTCAACTGAGTTTCACAATGTTGCACTACAAATTCTCCTATATCCTCAGTCTTCGCTGACCTTGAAAGGCTAGGGCCAAAATGTTGGCTGGCCTTGTGGCTCTTCTATTTCTCCCATTTTGATCTGTGACCGTAGGTTGTTAACCATCCAGAAGAAAAGCTGATTAGTATCCTGCACCATATGCCATTCACTTTGCCTTATTGGACTCAATTGTTTTTAATTGTTGGGCATTTTCATTTGTATTTCTTCTTTTCGCATCTCACACTAGGAAGGCTATACGATATTTACACATGTGTGTCTGGTTTATTTCACTTATGAATATATGTTCAACTGGCATCCACTTCAATATAAATGCTTCAAACTTATCGTTCTTAACAGCTGAGTGATACCCCATTATGTAGAAATACCACATCTTTTGCAACAATTCCTCATGTGATAGACATCTTGGTTGTTTCCAAGATTCTGCTATCATAAATTGTGCTGCTATAAACATATATATCACTATGATACAGTGTTTTCAGTTCCTGTGGGAAATATCCCAGCAGGGGGATAGCCGGCTTGAATGGGATTTCTAGTCCTACTCTTTTGAGGAGTCTCCACACTGACCTCCACAATGGTTGTACCAGTCTACATTCTCACCAGCAGCTGAGAATTGTTCCATTTTCCCCACAATCTGTCCAACATTTGTTGTTGGTTGATTTCCTTATGATAGCCATTCATTTGGTAGTGAGATGGTATCTCAGTCTTGTTTTTATTTGGATTTCAAGGATAACTAGCGATGTGGAGCATTTTTTCACATATTTATTCGCTTCTTTAATTTTGTCCTTTGAGAAGTGTGTATTCATCTCAGATGCCCATTTCTGAATTGGGTCTTTAAATTGGAGGGCCTTGGTACATCTTAGTTCTTTATATATTTCAGAGAGCAGACCTCTGTGTGATTGCTTACTAGTTGGGAATTTTTCAAAATTTGTGGGTTGTCTTTTCACTGTTGACAAATTCTTTGGACATGCAGTAGCTCCTTAAGAAGAGTTGATCCCAGTTGTTGATTCTTTTCAAGTGTTTCCCATTCGAATACACGTTTGTTCATGAACTCTTTGCCTACCCCTATGTCTTCAAGAGTTCTTCCTTCTTTCTCTTCCAGGAGATTGAGTGTTTCTGGTTTAATGTTTAGATCTTTAATCCATTTTCACTTTAACTTAGTGCATGGAGATAGAGCTGGGTCAAGTTTTAGTTTTGGCATCTAGAAAGGCAAGTTTTCCAGCACCATTCATTAAAGAGGCTATCCTTCTTCCAGTAAGTGTGATTGGCCCCTCTGTCAAAGATCAGATGGCTGAGTGTGTTCATACATGCTTCTGTACCTTCTAATCTATTCCATTGATCCTCAGGTCTATTTTGTGGCCAATACCATGTTGTTTTTATCACAGTGGCTTTGTAGTATAATTTCAGGTCAGAAATTCTGATGCCTCCTGCATTGTCTTCATGGGCCAAGATTACCTTTCCTGTTCTAGGTCGTTTGTGGTTCCAAAAAAATTTCAGGATTTATTTTTCTATGTGTGGGAGGTATATTGGTGGCAGTTTGACAGGGGCTGTGTTAAATCTGTACAGCAATTTTGGGAGTATGGCCATCTTCACGATGTTGGTTCCTCCTATCCTGGAGCATGGAATATCTTTCCATTTTCTGAAATCCTCTGTAATCTCTTTTCTTAGGGTGTTGTAATTTTCCGTGAAAAGATCTTTGACTTCCTTAGTTAAGTGAAACCCAAGGTATTTCATTTTCTGCGGTGCTATAGTAAAAGGTATTGTTTCTATTGTTTGCTTTTCATTGTGCTTGTTATCTGTGTAGAGGAATGCTGTTGACTTTTGAGTGTTGATTTTATGTCCTGCTATGCTACTGAATTTCCATATCAGTTCCAGTAGTTTCTTGGTGGAATTTTTGGGGTCTTCCAAGTAAAGTATCATGTCATCTGCAAATAGTGATTATATAACTTCTTTTTTACCTATTCTTATTCCTTTTATTTCTCCCTCTTTTCTAATGGCTGTTGCTAAGGATTCCAAGACTGTATTGAATAGGAGGTGTGATAGAGGGTATCCTTGTCTTGTCCCTGCTTTAAGAGTAAATGATTTCAGTTTTTCCTCATTTACGATTATATGAGCTTTTGGGTTGTCATAGATGGCTTTTATCATGTTAAGATAGAGTCCAGATATTCCCATTTTCTGTAGGACCTTGAACATGAATGGGGTTGGACTTTGTCAAAAGCTTTCTCTGCATCAATTGAGGTGATTGTGTGGTTTTTAGATTTCAGTCTATTAATATAGTGTATTATGTTTATAGATTTTCGAATATTGAACCATCCTTGCATGTCTGGGATGAATCCTACCTAGTCATGGTGTATGATGTTCTTGATAATTTGCTGTATTTTATTTGTCAGGATTTTGTTGAGTATTTTTGCATCTACTTTCATGAGGGAGATTGCCCTGTAATATTCCTTTTTGGTTGTATATTTCACTGATTTTGGAATCAGTATTTTGCTTTCCTCCAGAAATGATCTTGGGAAGACTGTTTCCTTTTCAATTTCATGGAAGAGTTTGTGGAGTGGGGGGATTATATCTTCTATAAATTTCTTGTAGAATTCAGTTGTGAATCCATCAGGACCTGGACTTTGTGGGTAGGCTTTTTATTAAGTTTGGTATTTCATTGGCTATTATCAGCTTATTGAGAGTTGTTATATCTTCTTGATTCAGTTTTGGTAATTTTTACCTTTCGAGGAATCTGTCCATTTCTTCTGTGTCTTCTATTCTGTGAGCGTAAAGATTCTCAAAGCAACTGTTGATAATCTTCTGAATTTCTGCTGGGTCTGTGGTAATTTCACCCTTTTCTTTCCTTATTGCATGTACTTGAATTTTCTCTTGCCTCTTTCTGATGAGGTCAGCTAGAGGCTTATCAACTTTATTTGCTTTTTCAAAGAACCAACTTTTTGATTTGTGGATTCTTTCAACTGTTTTCTTCATCTCAGTTGAGTAATTTCTGCTCTAATCTTTATGATTTCTTCCCGTCTTTGTGCTCTGGGTTTCGTTTGCTCTACTTTTTCAATTGTTTGAGGTGCAACATGAGGGTGCTAATTTGATCCCATTCTGTTTTCCTAATGTGTGAGTTCATAGCTATTATTTTCCCTCTAAGAACTGCTTTCATCGCATCCCATAAAATCCTGTAAATTGTACTTGATTTTTCATTGGATTGTAGATATTGTTGAATTTCTTGTTGAATTTCTTCTGTGACACAATGATTGTTGAGTTGGGTGTTGTTTAGTTTCCATGAATTTAGTTGGTTTTTCTGATTTCTTTTGTCGTTTATTTCCAGTTTCAATTCATTGTGGTTAGAAAATATGCATGGGATAATTTCTACTTTCTTGCATATACTTAGGCATGACCTATGGACTACTACGTGCTCAATTTTGGAAAATGCCTTCTGTGCAGCTGAAAAAAATGTGTATTCAGCTGGGGTTGGGTGGAATCCTCTGTATATGTCCACCAGGTCCATTTGTTCCAAGCTTTGGTTCAGTTCTGCTACTTCCTTGCTAATTTTTTGTCTGGTTGACCTATCTATTTGACATAAGGGTGTGTTAAGGTTTCCTGCTAAGATTGTGTTCTTAGACATTAAGTTTTTCATGTCCTTTAAGATTTTTCTTACATAGTTGTGTGTTCCTGTGTTTGGTGCATAGATATTCATGAGTGTTAGTTCTTGCTCTTGAATTTTTTCCCTGGCTAATATATAGCCTTCTTTGTGTCGTTTGATCCTTCTTGGTTTGAAGTTGAGACTATCTGAGAACAGAATTGCTATTCCTGCTTTTTTCTGAGGTGCTGGGGCATGTAGTATTTTTTTTCCATCCTTTGACTTTGAGGCTATGAATGTCCTTTTGAGTTAAGTGTGTTTCTTGTATACAGCATATTGTTGGATTTTGTTTCCTAATCCATTGTGCCAGTCTATTTCTCTTAATATTAGAATTGAGTCTGTTTACATTTATGGTTATAACTGAAATGTGCTGACTTATGTTTGTCATGATATTTACCTGGTGTTGTTTACTCCTTTGTATCTTTTGTTTAATTGTCGGTCCTGTTTAGTGAGTTCTTTCCATTCTCATTCATGGAGTTCTGATCATTGTGGTCTCTCTCTAGAACATCTTTCAGCAGCCTGTGAAAGAATGGCTTTGTCATCATGAAATTCTGTAGTTGTTCTTTGTGGTTAAAATACTTCACTTCTCCATCAACCTTGAAGTAAAGTTTTGCAGGGTAAAATATTCTGGGCCTGAATTTGTTTTCTTGTAGGACTTGAAGAACTCTGCTCCATGCTCTCCTTGCCTTCACTGTTTGTGTAGAGAAGTCGGCTGTAATTCTGATGTGTTTTCCTTTGAATGTGAGCTGCTTCTTCTCTCTAGCACCTTTCAGTATATTATTTTGGTGTTGGATTTCTGGGATCTTAACTATCATATGTCTCAGTGTGTTTCTACTTGGGTTGAAGTTATTTGGTGTTCTGTATACTTCGGTGACCTGAATGTTGGATTGTTTCCTCATATTTGGGAATTTTTCTGCAATTATTTCTCCGCAAATTCTTTTTATGTCATTTGTATTGACTCCTTCATTCTTGTTGATACCAATTATTCTCATATGGTTCATCATGGCGTCATCTTGCAGGTGATGGATTATTTTTTCCTGCATTCTCGTTGTTTTTAAGAGATCCTTTCTCACCTTTTCACTAGCTGCTCTGGCGTCTTCAAGATCTGAAACTCTGTCTTCGCTTTCACTCAAATGGTTTTGTAGACTCGTGATTGCTATTTTTAGTTCTTCTATATCTCTTTGACTGTGTTTCATGTGTTCTATTTCTTTTCTGTATTTCTCAATCAAGGAATCCATCATATTTCTGATCTCCTTTTTTGTCCATGTCTTCTGTAGAGGTTATTAGTAATTCTTTTTCTGCAGTGTTTCTTCCAAGTTGGGTCTCCTCTGAATATTTCTGGACTTGTTTCTGTATTTCAGATGCTATGATTTCAAAGAATTCTTTTTTTTCAAAGAATTCTTTTTTTGATTTCAGAACTTATTTCTGCTTTGAGTTCCTCATGATCTTTCTGCTGTTGTTTCTTTGCTTCAGATGCTATTAATTCATACATTTCAGCTGGGAATAGTGCTCTCTGCACTTGTTCTGGGTAAGCATAGCTTTTTCACCCAATGTTTCCGGAATTCATTCTTTATTTCAGATACTATGTGTTCAGATATTTCTTTTTTAATTTGGGGAATTACTTCTCATTTTATTTCCTCTATACCTTTCTGCTGTTGCTCCTTTGCTGCTATATCTGTTAGTTCATTCATTGCAGCTGAGCTAGTGTCCTCTGCCCTTCCTGGTAGACTTGAGGTCTGGGATTGCTTTTTTCCCCTTCTCTTTGTCATTTTGTATAGCACTGACCATTGACATTTGCTGTGGAGCTTTGGTGCAGCTATAACCTTAGCTTGTTATGAGATTTGGATGCCAGTCTATTAAGTTTTAGATTATCCAGGTATACCTAACCTGGATCTAGCTGTTGTGTTCAGTTCCTTTTTTGCTGCAGCTCCTTTGGTTCCCCTCTGTTGTTTCCCTGTTCAGGCAAGCGTGATCTGAACTGGGGTGAAGAGCAAGTAATCAAAATTCCCACTGTCTTGGTTGGCTTTGGGATGAGGATTCGGAAAATTTTCGGGTCAGCCCTCCAGTGTCAGGAAGGTCACTCTCTAGGTGGGCGGGCTTGCACTTTGGTGGGTCTTCTGGGCTAGTGGATGATCTTATTCACCAGGTAGGCTGTACTAGGTCAGCCAGCCTGTGCTGGGTACGGGTCAACAGGCCGGAACCTGTGAAGCCTGGGAAACGTCCCTTTGGTGTATCAGGCCTGGAGCCCTCACTCACAGGCCAGGCTGCGCTGGGTTTTGGGCCATGGCATGGGACTTGGGATCACTGAGAAATGTCCCTGTGCTGTGGCAGGCTTGGAGTTCTCACTCCACGCCAACCTGCAATGAGTCTGGGGCCATGGGGTGGCTCCCGCAATCGCTGGGAAATGTTTCTCTTGTTGGTAGGCCATGAGCTCTCACTGGGCCACAGGGGGTGAGGGAGCAGGGAATCCCTGGGAAATGTCTCTCCAGCATGGCTGGCCTGGAGTTCTACACTCACTGAACTTTGATGCCCAGGGAGTCGGGGAAATTCCCACTCTCTCAGCGGGCTTTAGGGCAGAGGATCTGGGGTGGTGCTGGTGAGTAGGTCCTGAGGATACAGGCCAGTGACTGGCTTGGAGGGCTTGTCGGTGGGGATCTGGGTAACGTGCATAGGAGGAAGCCAAAGGCTCTCCCTCAGACTCACCACACACTCCCTGATCTGTGAAGCCTGATGAGTCATGCAAGTTCTCACTCACTGGGAGAGCTTGGGGCTGGATCCAGGAGACCGCTGGAATCAGCTGCTGTCTCAGGCTGGTCTCTGGCTGGGTGGCGTGGGCAGGATCCAGGAAGATGGCAGAGTTGGCTGCACTGACTCTGGCCGGTCTCTGAGGCTGGGCAGTGTGGACGGGATCGAGGAGGATGGTATAGTCTCAGGCCAGTCTCTGGGGCTGGGTGGGCCTTATTTTTGACATTAAGAAACAAAACAAAACAAAAAAACAGAAAACACATTACAACTAGGAATGTTGTAACAGTTAGAGGCTCTCTTGGTTCTCCAAAATGATAACTGAATATTCTCACAAGGGTTCCTGTTACGGTTTGTGTCTAGTTGTCTCCTCAAAGCCTCATGTAGTCACGGGGTGTGCATTTCTAGAGTTTGTTATTAACTCATGATCCACTGGAATTGTGTGTGATCCAAGACTTGGATTATGGGTTTTAGTACTGCTGGGATTATGGGTGTGAGTACTTCCCCCAGCCTGTGGCACAGAGACTGAATGTAATATAAGAGACAGAGAGACAGACTTTCTTTAGCCATTGCTCTTTGTTGTTGTCCTTCTGCCACCATGAACTGATGCTCTATGCTATGTGCCAGTCTGCCTTATAGCCAACTGAGTATGGACTGAAACCTACAGTAATTGTGAGCTAAATAAACCTTTTTTTCATCAATTTTGAATGTTGGGAGTTTGTCCTAGCAATGAGAAAAGAGTAACTAAGACAGTTCCCATTGTTAAATCTTAGTTAAACAACCATCTTTAAAAGAAGGAAACACCATTCACTAAGCTAAAGTCAAAATGGATTAAAGATCTAAACATTAAAACAGAAACACTCAATCTTTTGAAAGAGAAAGTAGGAGGAACTCTTGAAGACATGGGGTAGACAAAGAGTTCATGAACAAAAGTCAAATTGCACAGGTAATACTTGAAAGACTTAACAACTGAGACCACCTCTTATTGAGAAATTTTTGCATGTCAAAAGAAATTACCAGCAAAGTGAAAAAACAATCCATAAATTTCAAAACAATCATAACTTATAAGCACTAAGACAAAGGTCTGTTCTCTAGAATTTATAAAGAACTAAAAAACATTAGGGCCCCTAAATTTAAATACGCAACCCAGAAACAGGTATCTAAGATGAACACAGACTTTTCAGAGGACAAAATTAAAGAAGTGAAAAAATATATGAAAAAATGATGCTCCACATCACAAGCTATCCATGAAATAAAAACTAAAGCAACAGTGAGATACCATCTCACCCCAGAAAGAATGGCTATCATAAACAAATCAACCAACAACAAATGTTGGAGAGGATGTGCGGAAAAGGGAACACTTCTCCACTGCTGGTGGAAGTATAGAATTGTGCAACCATTATGGAAATCAATGTGGAGACTCCTCACAAAATGAGGACTGGAAATCTCATTCAAACCATCTATCCCCCTACTGGGAATATTCCTGGAAGAACTAAAAATGTCATATCATAGTGATATATGTGTACCCATGTTTATAGCAGCAGTTTGTGATAGCAAAATCTTGGAAACAACCAAGATGCCCCTCACATGAGGAATGGTTGGAAAGATGTAGTATTTTTATACAATGGAGTACAACTCAGCTATAAAGAATGGTAAACTTGAAGTTTACCATAATCATATTTAAGTGGATGTCACTTGAGTATATAATTATAATCAAAATAAACCAGACCCATATGTGCAAATATCATATAGTCTCCGTAATATAAGTACTCAAAAGAAGAATTGCAAATAGATAGGTATAACCCAATTAAAAGGAAAGTGAGAACTTGAGGATTGGACAATGAGGAGAGGGCAAGGAGAAAAGCTAGGAAACATGATGGGTGCAAAACCATGAAGTTATACACACTAGATGGGTAAGGCAATGATTCTGAGAAACATCAGCAGGTTTTTTAAACTAGCAGTTAATTGGGAGGATTTTCACCCTGGCTAACTATATATGCTGATACTTGTGAACCATTGCACTAAAGATACCAATGTGTAATAGAAGGGTCACACATGGAATGCTTGTCATTCTGATCTTCTAAATACATATATTTTTATCCTAACATACCAAGTATCACTATACTGTCCTTCAAATAAGTAATTTGTTTAATTCATTTTTTTATTAAATGGCAACAATTAAAAATAAGGCACATGAAAAAAAAAAATGTCCCAGGACAGTCCTGCTATAATGCTGCATATGGACAGATTTCTAAATATTTGTATAAATATAGGTAGGTGTTCATTGCTAAAAAAATAAAAGAAGAAAGAAAAAAAAAATCTCAGTACACTATCATTTAACTTGTTTTATTGTTTCTGCACAAATGGTGAAAAATCCCAAAGTACACACAAGGAATAATAATAATGTTGTGGTCAACATTATAAATATGGAATTATAAATTTAAAACATTTTCTGACTTAAAAAATAAACTTGGTAGTCAATGGAGCTTTGCTCTGCGTCTAGTAGGACCAGTCTCTGCACCCCTGATGGTGCTTGCTTTTATCCATTTTTCCAGGTCCTCCATGTCCACCTCTTCATGGCAATGTCCCAGTCCAGGATGCGGTAACCAGAACTGCTCATGGAGAACAGAACGCAACCAGTGTAAAGCAAACCAGAAGACTTCCCTCCAACACTCTTCACACCCTAGGTGGTGATCATGGCAGAGGTAGCTCCAGTGGCAGGCGGAGAGGAAGAGGTGGCCTCATGGGCCATGGTGGTCCTGGTGGAATGTTCAGAGATGGCCATGGTGGAGAGAGATGTTTTTTTCCACATTGTCCTTGGCATGGACTGAGGTGCCTTTGGTGAAGGAAGACACAGTGTTCCAGGGGGCCTTCCAGGACCTTTGATGGAACAAATAGGAGGTGCATCTCTCCTTTTCTTACTTTACATTTTTATTGGTACATGTTGTCATACATACCAATTGATCACATTCATGATAGGGAATTTGTAGCTACACAACTTTCAAAGGCGTTTTTCCAATCCAACACAGTCCAGCATTCCACAACAATAGTGAGTTATTCAAAGAAGTTGTCAACCATAGCCCATTACAGCTCAGCTTAATATTATGGCCCCGTGATATATACTTCATTTTTATTATTTTCTGCTGGATGGTTAAGACCTAGATAGAGTAATACTTATATACCAACACATGTACTTTATGTTTCTTATGAGGTCAGTGAAGTCCCCTCAGGGTTTATCTTATAGTCCTGTACATTATTCTGAAGATCCTTTGTCTGTGTCATCTATGTGGATGAGTCACGGCCAATGCTTGACCAGTTTGCTCTCTGTGAGAGCCTGAGAGAAACTTTTCTCTCCATGTGACCCTCCCCAGGCACACTATAGAACTTCAATTTCTTCCCTCTGTGGCTCCATAATCTCCTTGTTCAGAAAATTTGGAGCTCACCTGAGTTTCATGATGTTGCAGTACAGATTCTCTTATGTCCTGAGTCTTTGCTGATCTTGAAAGGCTACAGCTAAAATGTTGGCTGGCCTTGTGGCTCTTCTATTTCTCCAATTCTGCTTTGTGAATTTAGGTTGTTAACCATCCATAAGAAAAGCTGATTAGTATCCTGCAGCATATGCCATTCACTTTGCCTTATCTGACTCAATTGATTTTAGTTATTGTTGTATGTTTCCTTTTGTATTTCTGCTTTTCGCTTGTAGTTGAATGACAATGGAGTGCCCACCTTTGACAGGTGTAGACAAAGGAAGGGGTACAGAAAGAAAAAATCATGATGTGTGTGTATAGACAGTACAGTTGGGATAGATAACGCTGTGCTTCTACATAATCCTATGAGAGGCAAGATTTGCACTGATGGTGGTTGGACAGGATATTATGTCAGCTTCTAGTACTATGGTCATCCACTAGGAAAATGATTATTGAATTTTTGATATAATTCAGGTATAAAAAATAAGATAAGTAAACAGCTACACTCTTAATTTACTGATAAGAGACATCTGCTATAATAATGTCTGTAAGTATAATATCATGTATGCACCTTGTACGATACCAAAACAGTATAAAAACAGTTTGCCATGTATTAATTTTTATCAAATCTGTCTTGTTAAGGTGTCTTAAAACTCTCTGATTGATATTTGTACTTCAATAAAATAAAAAATAAATTAAAAAAGAAAATTATAAAAAAAAGCTAATAAATGACCTGAAAGAAAGAGTATCAGTCATGGAGTGGAATAAGGGATATATACTGAAGTGTTTTCAAATCATATTGAATGCGCAACTACTCATACTGTGCTCATTGGTAACAATTTTGTAATTTATATAGATATGAGAATCAGGAAGCTCCCTTTCAATGGCATATGATGAATAATAATAAGTTGTTTGCTTCATTTACAGTTGCTAAATTTTTATAGATTTGTTAACAATAGCAACAACTAAATGCCTGATGATGAGAATAATATTTGCTAACTTTGTGCTACTTTGAACCAAACTGTAACAAGTGTTTTTCAGAAGTCGCATCCTTTGGCATTCATTTCAATCTCAAGAGCTCTTAGACATTTTATTGAATTCTTACAGTAGGTCTTCTCAGTCTAAGATTATGTTCCTATGTCTTTTACATAAAAGATTCAGTGATTAAAGCCAAATAAATCTTTAACTCTAGTAAAAAAAAAAATGCATTTTTCCTATCTAGTTCCCCTTCCTTGAACTCTTCTTCTCCCTGTTTATGAAAGGCCCTTCCAAACTTGTACCCTTCAGTTTAGTTCATCTGTGACTGTGCTGAGTTTCATTTGGCTGTTCCTTACTGACAACCCACATTAAAAAAAAAGATACACATAGTATTAAAAATTAAATAGTCTGCATAGTATGTGAAAACAATTGATAAATATAACTGTTTTAACTTAGTTTTCTTTTATAGAGGGTGTTGGTGTTTATTTGAATAATGCCATTGAAGACATTGATTCCTGCACATTGTGCCACTGATTTGTTTTAGTTATTATTTTCTGCTTGAAAAGAAGAAGAGCTATGTTTTTCAGCTTCCAGCTTCACAAATCCTGGATGAGGTCAGTGCTTTACAAAGTAGATGAAATTCTGTGCACTCTAAATGAACAATTAGCATAAATTCGTCATTTTTTGCATAGGATGAGCTCTCCATTTAGAGCACCATAGTTTATTTCAACATCTTCTGTACACTTCAATAGGTTGAAGAATTTTGCATGTTATTATCCCCAAATTATTCTTGGCATTCAATTTGCTGATCTTAATAAGATGGGTTTTCTTCATCTCCTGTGTTATCATATCATAACTAATGAAATCAGGCAAACCAGTCAAATTCCTGGATGGCTGACCTTTATTAATTGCAATTCAGAAACATGATTTCAGAAAGTTCCATAATAAAAAAAAACTTACAAAAGCAAGATTGTTCCCCATTGGCTAAGGAAGAAAAAGGTTTTCTGGAGGCCAGCCACAATTAGGCTTTAAAAAGTAATTCAATGACAATGACACAATGTGTATTGTTCTGAAAGATGACATCAATGCAGCAATTTTAACTAAGTAGATTTATGTCTGTTGTGTCAACTGCACCCATGGATAAGGCCAATGTATGTCTGAAAATGTCATGTAGTGAATTTTGTTGGCTTTATTAAGTCTTTTGAAGGAAAATTCATTTGCTTTATAGATATTTCTTTCAAAACACAATACAATATATAATCATTATTTCATCAATAATTTTTGAAGTTTATTATGCATAAGTCATCGTGGACATATGGATAATACATTTAAAGCATTTACTAGTTGCTCTATATGTATACTATATTTCTATATTGTGTCTATATTCTATCTACTATATATATTATACATATTGTAGATATAGTACATATATAAATATATAGCATACTATACATATACTATAGATATATGCTATACATAGATATATATGTCTATATGAAAATATATGTATACTATATATACTATATATGGGGATATATAGCATACTAAAATACTGTATATGTATAGTACATATAGTATAGATACATAGACATATAGTATCTATATGTATATGTATGGTATATTTATCATATGTGGTATATTTGCTATCCTATGTATATGGTATATTTCTATGTCTCTACTCTTTAAAACACATCATCCAGAAAGAGAAGTAAATTTTTATATTGTACTTTAAATACTAAGTGAGAAGCAATTACTATTTGCAATGGGGGTAATTTTCAGTCTTTTTTGTTTTATACTGAGAATCAAACTCAGAATCTTGCACTTGCCAGGCAGGTCCTATTATGGTTTCTGTCTACATGACTCCTAAATTATTGAGGCAGGCTTTTGGAGTGTAAGATTGAGTCATGATCTAATGCTGGGGTTATGGGTGCGAATGCTGCTGGGATTATGAGTGCAAGCGCTATACTTTCGGACAGCTAGAATGCAATACGAGGAAGGGAGACAGGCTTCTCTCTGCCACCACAGCTGCTGCTCATCCCTTTATGTTTTTCCTGTTTTTTTTTTTTTTTTCCACTTTCATGAACTGTTGCCTTCTGCCACATACCACTCTGCCTTCGAGCCAGCAGATAATAGGCTGAAACTTCCACAAACTGTGTGATAAATACACCTTTCCTTCCATGATTTTGGGTGCCAGGTACTTTGCCCCAGTAATGAGAGAAAAGTAACCTAGTCAAGTGCCATGCTGCGGAGCTATGTCCCCATTACACAGTTCCCAGATGGAAGTGGCTCTAGTTCATCAGCTGGGCCACTAGGAGTCTACTGTGGGCTTCTGCTCCCCTGTCCCACTCTCATTTTGAGGTAGTAGCATTCAAAATAAAACCTTTCTAGTACTAGGCAACTAAAACCCACACAATTTGGTTGCTTGCCTTACTGATTTTATCATATTTCTTTAGACAAAAAAATGAGAACAAAAATAATAAAGATGCAGAAATTGTGAATAATTTGAGACTTTCAAATTATAGCTTTAGCTCCTTGTCAAGGGCAGCAACTGGAACCTGGCACTTTTCTTCCCCTGGAACTCAGTCTTTAAAGACAACGTGGTATCATTATAAGTAAGCAAATTGTATCAGTTAGGGTTCTCCAAGGAAATGGATATTTCCCTGAGATTGGATAATTGAGTGAAAACTTGTAAGAGATCATTCAAGATGTGGTGGTGATTTCTAATTCCAGAGCAATACAGAAGACATGTCTTATCTTCTTTAAATAGTATAAATAATCATATCTGGTATGGGATTTAAGATCATCATAAGATAAAGGAAAAGGAAAAGGCATACCAGCTATAGATTTTTAAAACCAAGGAAAAGTACAACAATAAGTTTATTTGGTTTTCATTTGGCCTCATATATTTTCAGTCTTACAGGGGACAAAGACAGTAAGGCAGAAATGCCAATAGGCGCAGACAAGAGGGGCAACATTAAAAACTGCTCTTTTGCCTAGCCAACCAGTAAAAGAGTAGCTAACTAAAACAACATTTAGGCAATAATTGCTCTACGCTAGCCAAACACCACAGGAGAAGCTATAGTCCCACATTATTCAGACAAGAAACAACCCAGGGGGAAATTAGACTTCTACTCCTATCAAGCTCTACCAATAGGCCCACATCCTACTGCCAGGCTGGTATTAAAAAGCCATAAAAGCAAAGAGATTTTCAACCCCACTTGGTATTAATGAAGCTTACAGTCATTTTCTAGGAAGAGTAAGTCCAGCCTTGAGTGAGTTTTAGCATCTTTGCAACTAGGTGGAGACAAAAGTTACAGGTGTCTGCGTGGCTTTCTGGCCACTCTTCTAGCACCTGTGTTAGGGGCTCTGCGTCAGTCTGTCTAGGGTGGAAGTCCAGGTGCCCTGATGCTTTCACCACTGCCCAGTGTTAGGACCTAAGGGGAGAAATAAATGGCTTCCACTGCTTCCATCCAAGAAATGGAAAGCAAGACGCCACATTACAATGGGGGAAATGCCCTCTACAAGTGTCAGTGAAGACTGGGAATCCGGAAATTCTTACCCCATCTGATTGCAATGCAGGAACAGTACTCCCATTCAGCCCATGTGGTATGGAGAGAAGTCAGTCAGAGCTAAGCATTTAAAGAAGATTCAACAATTCCTAAATGTAGAGGTTTCAATAAAGAATATTCTTATTTAAATACTAAACATTCAACAGACTTTGCATTGATTAAGAAAATCAACAGATGCCATCATGAATATGCTAGGAATGTCAGAATTGTGTGACAAAGATGTTAATTTAATCATCATAAAAATGCTTCTAAAAGCAGTTATAAAAGTTCTTGAAACAAACGAAAAAATAAGTAATTATACTGAAGAAGGAAAATGTTAAGAAATAGAAGTTATAAAGAAGAAATAAACAAAAAATTTAGAACTGATTATTATCAAAATTATTTTAAATAGTGTATGGTCTACTCATAAGAATGGAGGGTCTACAGGATGTATAGGGTCCCACTACATAGATCGGATTCATAATGATCCTCCTCTTTTCAGCCTGCAAAGCACCAAAGCAGGCGTTTTAGTCTTCTGAACTATCTGGCTGGCCCTAAAGAATGAGTTTTTCTATAAGATTTACCAGCAGAATTTATTGTCATTTCCTCTATTGAATCAGGGAAAAATAATGGCATATTTTTAGGTACCTAAAAAATAATCCAGAATTTCATATCCAGTAAAAATTTCATTCTGAGATCATAGAAAGAAAAATAGCCATCTAGTAGTAGAAAATCATTCTGTACATTAGAGAGAAAGGAAAATCATGTCGTGCACAAATAAGGATGATGGATTATTTTGGGTTTTTTTTTGTAATAAATTTCCTAAATTATGTATACTAACTGAATCAAATATGATAACACTGTTGATATGACTCTAAATGTATAAATAGAAAATATTTAAGGCTGTAGTATCATAAATGGTAGAAAATACATGCAAGTAAGTGGAGACAGAATTCTACATTTCATTTAAAATGATAAAGTGTTAACATCAGTAGATTATAATATGCTGTGTATTAATAATGCAGGATCTAAAGCATCCACTGAAGAAGCCATACAAAATTTATAGCCAAAGGCATTACCAATAAAATTCAAATTCTAAAAGCATTTTAAATCAGTAGATAGCAGTCTAGGATAATGACAATAGATCAATTAAACAGAAAGAAAACAATAGTAAATGACATCAGGTCTAAGGTAGCAATAAATTTATTAAATACAAATCATGTATTAGACCAACTAAATGATATTGGAAAGGTAAATTTTAGAAGAAATGCAATCATACGCTTTTTTAGAATCCCTTTAAACTTGCCTGTGTATAATTATTTTGACAGCTTACTTGAATAAAAAATGGAATAACATATCATACAAAAAATAAAAAATCCCTATGTAGACATAAGATAATGTATACTCTTTAGAGCAAACATATTTATCAGATACACAGAGGAACATTTTAAACTTATAAGTTTTACCCCACCCCAAAAGTATAATGAAGTTTATTAACCAAATGAAAAAGTTGAAAAATCTCTCTTGTATCAATAATACCGCTAAGGAATAGTGTTATTGCAGTTAGAGAGTGAACATTTTTCTATTAGAGTTGGATTAAAACTACATGAAACAACCAGCAAGAATAGGCAACTCGATACCATCAACCAACAGAATCTAATTGACACACTATGCTATCCTGCGGAAAGCATATTCTTTTGTAGGAACCCAATATATACTACGTTAGATGTCATCCTACATTTCAACATGATCAAAAATCAATCTTGTACATAGAGTAGTCTTTTATGAAGTACAGCCAACTTGTTGTTTGTTTTTCTCTCATTTCTGAGATAAATTACCTGGTGCCCAGAATTAAGAAAAGTTCATTTTGCTCACAGTTTATGGAGGATTCAAGCCATATTCATCTGGTTCCAGGGCTGAGTGTCACATAGCAGAGAGCAACAGTTCATGGCAGTGGAAAACAGCAAAGGCAACACAAGTACATGGGGGAGGAGGAGAGAGAGTGAGCCTCGTTTCCTCCTATATATTATATGCAGGTTACTATCATTATTTCCATGAAACCTTACTTGATAATAAGAAGGACAAAAGATATCAAACTACTTGTAGCCATAGAGAATTATGATATCTCAAAAACCAAAAGCCAGGGGCTGGGGAGATGGCTCAATGGAATAAGCACTTCCCTGATAAATGCAAGGGCCTGAGTTCAATCCCTGATTCCTCAAAAAAAAAAAAAAAAAGAAAAACAAAAGTCAACCCAAAGTGGGAAGCACAAAAGTGGTATGAAGCAGTGTGTGCTCATGGTGTTAGAAATATTATTCATCCTTACTGTTTCATTGATACAGTATCATTTGGTAGACCTGGATAAAGTAATAAGATTCCTGTTCTGTGTCTGACCCTGTGTGTGTAAATTTATAACTATCTCTGAATAAGAATTTCTAATAGAAAAACTGACTTATAGGAGAGATTTCTTTGTTTGTTCATTTTTGTTGCCAAGGATTGAACCAGGGCTTCTAGCTTTCTAGGCTTCTACTGCTGAGCCAAATCTCCAGATCCTCAAAGCGGACTTATTAAAACTAGACTAAGGCTGAACCCATTAACCCCTAAGCTCATCAAGAAGAAGTTCTCTGCACCAGCAGAAAGAGCTGGATTGAGAAGTCCATCTCATGATCAGCACGGCCTGAGGAAAGAGCATTGCTGGGAGGGGAGGGTGGGAAAAGAGATCTTCCCTTCTCCCAGTAGGAGGAGCAAGTCAGAAAACCACAGGCCAGTAAGTCTTTTGGAGGGACATTTTATGTCAGGATGTGCAGCACAAAAAATTCTTAAAGATCTGAACACTTCTCAGTCATGTTCAGTTATCCTTCTTAAAATTAATATGCAGAAAAGTAAATATGTTAGAAATGATGTGGTTTTTAGTTTCATCACTAAAAATTGACTCAATTTTTTTTATCTTCAGAAGACAAATATTAGTATCAGTTACCATCAACATGATGGGTATTACGTAAGAAAATAAATAGAAGAGACTTAAAATATCACTTGGGAAAACATACCAAGTTGTTTTTCTTTCATAATATGGGTCCTTCGATCTTGTCTCTTCTTTGTTCAGTCATTAATTGGGGCAACAGGTATTCAAAGTGCAGTGTTCTATGGAAACTGATATAACAATAAGTAACAGGAATGATTTTGAGTAGAAGGTGGATCACCTGTTTGCGCAGGTTATGGAGAAAGAGCTGAAGTTTTAATCTTAACTGAACAGGGAGGGAGGGGAGTAAAGGAAGGAGGGAGGATGAGAAAGAGTGAGAGAGAGAATCTGTCTTTTCCCCACTCAAATGAAAATTCACAGAAATAAAACAAAAAACAAGTGCCAAAAAAGATCAAGAAAGTGAAAAAAAGGGGCCAGGAGACAGCTCAGCGGAATAAGTGCTTCCCTGGCAAGAACAAGGCTTGAGTTCAACCCCCTGTTCCAAAAAAAAAGTGCAAAGAGGAGGCACCAAGACACCAAAGTGTCAAGGAATGAAAGATTAGTATTTAAAGTGAAAATCTTCATTAACTCAGAGGTTACAGATCAAGTCAAAGAAAATGATCACTCCTCGTACTGGAAAATGTAGTGCTACTCTCTCCAGAGGTAGCTTAGTGGGAAACTGTACAGGATTGTATAAAATGAATGAAACATATAGCTTTCAATACTTATATATTTGCCATATAATTGATGGTGATGATTGATATAAAACAAGAGGCATTGTGAGCTCATTCTTAGAGCCCACTACCTGATTACATTGTTAACCAGAGGAGATACAGATTAGCAGTTCTGAAGTGCACAACAAACGGATGAGCACTGCTTCTACAAAGAAGAGGAAATGTTCTCTTTTCTATTCTTTATTTGTCTGCTTATGACTTACAACTTATTTCATATATTGATGGAATCACACAGTTCTTACCTGAGCAAGTAAGGATAAAGTAGTTCTTTAAATATTTCTGATATGCTGCATAATGTAACAAACCTTAAAATTGTTTTTAAACTCTTATTAGGCCACTTTCCTTTTGAGGCATTGTATTCATAGTTGAAGAGAGGTTAAATATTGTCTAGAAAATTTAAAATATGTTTATAATTCTTTTAAGTACCAAATTTGTCAGCAAACTTAGTCCAAGTCACAGTTACATGAAACTCTGGTGAGTTTGGAAAATATCGATCCATCTCACTTCTTTTATGGTTTTTGAATCTTAATATAACATATTGCCTAAGTTACTTTTCTCTCATTTCTGGGAGAAAGTAGTGACACCCAAAGTTGCAGAAGTTGGGTGTATTTTTCTCACAGTTCGTGGTGGTTTCAATCCACACTCAGCGGGCTCTAATGCCAAGTGGCACATGGTG
Source organism: Ctenomys sociabilis (assembly GCA_004027165.1). Taxonomy (NCBI): domain Eukaryota; kingdom Metazoa; phylum Chordata; class Mammalia; order Rodentia; family Ctenomyidae; genus Ctenomys; species Ctenomys sociabilis. Next base: position 28,088 of record PVKA01010357.1, read on the forward strand.
GAGAATAGCAGTTCAGGAGAGTGGAAGACAGCGAAGAACAAAGGAGAGGAACAGTGTCAGCAGTGGCAGGGGCAAGTCTCTCTCCTTTCCATCTATCTGCTTCAGGTTATCTGCTCCAGGCTGGCTGTGGCACTCGAACCCATAATCCCAGCAATACTCAGACCCACAACCCAAGCTTGGATCATGAATTAATCACAGACCCTAGAACCATGCCCAATGACAGCAACTGGCTTTTGGGAAACAACTGCACACAAACCATAACACATGTCAGTTTATTCATCAACTGTTCAACCATTTAAAAAGATATGATCCCTATGAGTATTCAGTTCTCTGGGCCTACAAGAAAACTTATTTCAGGAAGCTAATATTATTGATAATGAAAAATAATTGATATATGTCTATTGTCAACATTAAAGAGAATTAGGGGAAGTTTAGATAGGATGGCAGGGATAATCTACAGCAAATGCTTTTGATTGTCTCTCAAGTAACATTCCCTTAGAGAAGATGACCTTTCACTATGTGTCTGATAGGATGAGGGGAGAGACACATACAAAAGTATGTGGGGAAGGAAGGGTTCCAGACAGCGGGATCCAAGAGAGCAAAAAGTCCCTGGGAATAGGAAAACACAGATTTTCAGAAATAGGAATATAATGGATACAGAGCTGGAACTGGATGGAGCAGGAGAATTTCACAGGATGTAGTCACAATGATAGTCAAAATGTCCTGGGTCATGTGTCACAGGACAGCCACAATACATGTTCCTAGACATGCCTCCTTAGGCAGTTTCATCAAGGGACATTACAGTGTATTTGAACACAAGCATAAATGTTATAGTGTGTTGCTTCCAGATGACAAACCTAAGCAGTAGGTTACTATTTTGAAAACTTGTTTTAGGATCAAAGATTATTATTTATTATTGGTACTTATTTGTAGTACATTATGATTGCATTCAACATGAGTTCTTGCAGTCTTTTTTCTTTCTTTAGACCTTTTCCTCTCTCCTTCCTTCCCTCACTTCCTCTCTCCCTCAGTCCTCTCTCAATTTCCTCTCTCACCCTCCTCCCCTCTATCATATGATGGTCACCTTTCTATGGAGATCAGATGCAGATACACTACATTTCACAGTCCCTCCTATCTTTCCTTAAATCTCATTTCCCTCCTCTCCATGTCTCCTTGTGCTATCCTTTAGTTCTCTTTCTGTATGTCAAAGAGCTATCTTTTCTATTGCCTATGAAGGAAAAAGAGAAAGCAGAAAGCATGTGATACTGAAGCTCATTGGTCTGATTTATTTCACTGAACACTGTGGTCTTAAGGTGCACCTTTTTCCTTATTTTGTAAATTTAATTTATTTTTTGCCCCTTGTAATATCATTTACAGTTGTGTTTTGTACCAGTGTTCAACTTAATGCAGGAGCACATGTGTAAGTGTTAGGAATTTGTCAGCTCCTTTGTAATCCCAAGAGACCACGCTCATAAACACAGTCTATTGTTCACTGCACAGGCATTAAGAAGCACACAACTACGTGTGTGCTTTTCAAACTATTTAAAGCACTTTGATTTCATTTCATTTTGAATGTGAGGAGACAACATTAGAGGATTTTAGCATGCAAGGATACAGATTATCTCTAAATTATTCCACCTGGATGCTGAATGAAGTATACATTGTGGGATGGCCAGGATAAGACCATGAAAACCAACTAGGGCATCAGGTGTAAATAAGACAAAGAGAAAATGAAAGATCAGTGATAAGGTACATGGAGATACACCCTTTGAGAAGGGGCCAACGGACAGATGGAGAGAAGTGAAAGGCAAGAGAGAGGAAGGGGTTGAGAAAGGAACTGAGGTATGCTGGACCAGTGAGACAGCTCAGCAGACTTAGCACCTGCTTTGGCAAGTGCAGAGACGAAGGTTTGATCTTCAGTCCTTCATGCCACACAGACCTGGCCCCCGAGGCGACCAAGTTCAGGTGTGGTGGTGCACATCTTTAATCCCAGCACTAGAGAAGCTGAAAACCCTGTACCAAATACATATATGGGGGGGGGAACCAAACTATTAAGATGTACTAAATGTGGCTTAGGAATCTGCACAATGGATGTAATTATGTTGAGCACATGCACTAAAAGGCCTAAAAATTAAGAAAAGGCTCTCAAAACAGATTCCAGGCAAGAGGCTAGGGTTTATTAGAGAAGCACATAGGTATGAAGCTTCTCAGTGTGGTTGAAGCATGCAGCCACACTATTTTGTGGCTAGTCAGACATTGGTATGAGGGAAAGGATTTTGGTCTGAACAGAAAAGCAGTGCTAAAATTCAGTTACTTTCCTGGAACATCTAATTTTGTTTTGACATCACATGGATAATAACCTTAGTTAAACAACAAAAACCATGCTGTGATTGCAAAAGAATTTATATATGCAGGGAATAATATACTTATAAAAATGAATTAAGTTTATCAATATAGTGTTTCATTTTTTATTCTTTTTTAGTTTGGGTTGGTGCCTAAAATCAGACACTTAGGCGATATTGTTATAGATTCAGTAGTGCAGGAGTTCATAGTAGTATTTTAAGACCTTAAGAAAAAGAAGTTTCAAAATCTATTATCTTTTTATACTGCATAATAATTATGACTATGACTCATTCAGATCAACCTTTCAAGTATCTTGTCATAAAATAAAGGACAAGTTACAGACTTCCTTAATAAGAAGTTAGTAAAGAGAATAAGTATATAATCTTGAGGCTTTTATTTGACTTAACTTTAAAACCCTCCAAACTTGCCATTAAAGTTAATTTCTGATAACATGTCCTGAAACTGCTTTTTCAGAATAATATATTAAATTCTGAAAAATCCTTTTATTATGTATATAAAATTTAGATCTACAATAATTCCATTCCTGGTTTTCATTCAAAAATCAGAGAGGCAAGATTGTGTGATTTACATATGGCCATATAATTATCCACACACAGAGATTAAAGGGAAAAGAAAAGACAGGCACCAACTCAGGATAAAACAACACAGAAGTGGAAAGGAATGACACGCTGTGTAGCTTTAATAATCATTTCATCATCAATTAGTGTCATGAATAAATTATCCTCTGAAGTGAGAAATCATAGACAGCCCTACACAAGTCTGGCAATAGATGCCTTCTGAAAATAAAGTAGAAATATTGTATTTAACTAGATTTGATCTTAAGAATTGTTATAAAAATAGATTTTAAAAACCAAGTATGAAAACATCCATCTGGTGTGTGTAACTTTCCACCTATCATGGAAACTGGTGTTAGCCCAAGAGCATTTATTGGCTATATTCTGAAGTCTTCTCAGAAAAATAAATTAATTTTTAAATTAAATTTGATTGTCTGAGCTGGGTAAGCCACAAGAATGAAAGACTGCAAGGCACGGGTCACCTTTACCTGGCTCCGTTATATTCTGATGGCCCATCCATATTGCCATATTATTTACTAATAATCTGTGAAACAGAAATAATTGCTTGAAGCAGCTACAAACGAGAATCCCTATTTGATGCTAGGAATATCTTAGTTATATCACCCTTATGCCAGATTTTTAGGCGTGCACAACTTTTCAGGCACAGAAGTATATGGCACTCTGTATAATCAACAGGTGAGTCCTCTGTAGTCTTCCTGGTACACGCCGTCTTTTAGGCAATGATCTGAGGACAGTCTGAGAAGCAGTGGCTCCTTCCTCAGGACTGACTCTTAGTTATGTAAGCATAGCCACGTGCTTTCTACTTGGGCAACTCTCTCAGCACACACACTGAGGGGGCTCCTGTTGGTATTTTTCCCCCATATGACTACTCTGTCAGTGATCTCATGAATCTGATCTAAAGAAAGAAAGCCCTCCAGAGTGATGGAATGAAAAGTAACAATCCAGGAAGCACAAGTAGTTCTTGTGCTCAGCAAGTGTTCTAAAGGATCTTTCTTCCCTACCATAGACCTGTTTTATCTTTTAAAAATAAAATATGATTATCTATCAAAAAGGACCTGGGGCCTGCAATATAGGTCAGTGAACTAAGTGCCTGGTTAGGCAAGTGCAGGGATGGGTATTTGATTCTCACTGGCCCCACTCAGATTGGGTGTGGCAGTGCACACCTGTAATCCCAAAGCTGAAAACAGGAGGATAACTACAACTCCAAGCTGTATGGTGAGACCCTGCAGAAAGTAAATACATTAAAAGAAAGAAAGAAAAAAAAAGACCTCACAACATGTTTTGAGGGCTAGGTTCCTAACATTTGGAGGAACCCTAATGGATTCTTTACCTGCTACTGTGCAAAGTTCCCTACACATATGGAATCAACTGCAGGAAAACAATTTATTTTGACATATCACTCTGTGAGCTGTTATGCAGCCACCAAAATTATAGATATAAACTTACAAACAGTCTCAGAATGTATTGTTAAATAACATTTTCAAAAGCAGGGTACAGGTAAATTTAAAATATATCTCTTTTGAATAAGACCATAATAGCATTTACAAATGTAAAAATGAATTAAAGATCCCAACTTTCCACATTTTTATAAGTAGTTCTATAAATATAGGTATATTTCTATCTATAAAACATATCTTTATCCCAAGCCTAAATAACCATCCTTCCTTTTTCAATAGTTCTTTTCTCTCTCTCCAAGAGACAACACCATCACTGTTTCAGGGAAGCCTCTCATAATTTTTTTTCAGGGTACTGGGATAGAACTCAGGACCTTGTGCTTGCCAGGCAGGCAGGTGCTTATTCTATTGAGCTATCTTCCAGGCCCATCCTCCCCTAATTTGAATGAAAATTTTAGGTACTACATTTTTTTTTTCCTTGAAGAACAAACTGACTTCCTTTATTCCTCCTATTAGGACATTATCTAAAACTCAGACAATTTTCGTTTGAATGATACTTTTAAAAAACTTGGTCCTAGCCAATGCACACAGAATGAGCACTTGGAGTAGTCATCTCTTGTGCATTATGAGTCTAGATATCCTGGCACTTTAACATCCTCATATCTTTACACATGCATTGCTTCTCTGTCATATTTGATTTTATCAAAATAATTCTTCTGTACTTTTTTTTGTGCTAGCTTAGCCCACCCTGCGGGTGGGGCCGGCATGACATGTAGTGTCGGTGATTGAACTGTGCTTTGCCTAAGCTTGCCTAAGCAGACCCCTTATGACCACTGAGCTATCTTTTGGCCCCTTCCATACATATTTTGATAAGCATACATTTTTCTGATTCCTTTTTTGAGTGGAGTCAGCAATTTACCATATCTTACCTCCTCTTGAATCACAGCTCAACAGAAATGCTAATGCTTTTAAGACACCAGAGCAGGAATCACCAAAGTCCTGAAACCACATCAGGAACTAAATGACTTTCTATAAACACAGATTTGTAAGCCTCATTCCAAGAGACTCTTATCAGTGGGGTGCATGTGACATTCTGGACCTTGTTCTTGAAGATACTCATAAGTAATTTTGAGGCGGCAACATAGAATTCTGCTATGATGAACTGCCAAAGAACTTCTATTCTTGGGCTGGTCAAATAACTCAGCAGATTAAAGTACCTGCAAGCAGTTACAGGGGCTGGGGTTTCATTCCCTGGGCCTGCTGTGCTGGCCATGCCACCTAGGAACCCTGAGACAGCAGTTGAGCCTGGGCATCGTAGCTTCTCAGCTCTAGGGAGGCTGTACACAGGTGGATCATTATGGGTCTGATCTAGTAGTGAGACCCAGAATGCCCTGTAGACCCTTTCCTAAAAATCAAAAGCAAAAGACAAAAACAAAATAAACAAACAAACAAAAAAAGAACTTCAATCTTCTAGACCTTTCTCAGGTTCCAAATGGAATATTTATTTAAAATATCTCTTTAGTGTTCACAAAGACTATGCCTAAAAATAGATATTGAAGATGTTTCCATGGCTTCAAATGTAGGATGAACCTCATCCATTCTGTGTTGACTTTACCCTTAGGCACAGATGGTCTGAAAGGGTGAATTACATCAAACATTCAGAATACTACAGAACACAATTAGTGTATTTATAATCATTGTATTAATAAGTGATATCTTTAAGACACAGGACAATAATGATGAATCAAATTATATACAGTGCAATTTTTGTCACAATTTAACAGATGACTTAAAATCTATAACATGTATTGACAGGCACTTAAATTGGTTTTGTGCTGCTGACTTAATAAATTACTATGGTCTTAACTTTAAAAAGGAGTATTGCATATTGTATGGGCACAACTATCAATTCATCCATTTGTATTTTTCATTTATTTATTGAATGCTGTATTTAATGTGTGTCAGTCACCATGCTATGCATAAACTAGAAGACAAGATGACCTGTTTATAGCCACAGTGAACCACTAGCCACTGTTAGATTTCATTCCACTAAGGGTACAATAGGGGCTGAGAATTTAACTCAGTGGTGCAGTGCCTGCCTGGCAATTGTGAGGTCCTGAGTTCAGTTTCTGGTATCACCTTCCCCAAAAATAAAAGGAATAAAAATTGAAAATGCTCAGGCAATCTGGCTAAAACATGTCATCCAACTGATCTTTAGCACTGGCTCAAATGATCTGGCTAACTAGGAGGGAGTCCTCTTCCTCCTTCAATGTTCCATGTGTGTCCCTCCCCCAGAAAGGGGACAGTCCCTTGGTCAAGTGTGTAAGAGTTGCTGTGCTCCCCTCTTATAACTTCCAAGTAAGACCTGAAGGGCACAATAATGCCCAGTATCCTTTGGAAATAATTAAAAATTCTGAGTATAAAATCTTGAACCTCCCAACCTCTCCCAATACATTGAACAATTTTCAAAGTTCCTGGAATTTCCTTAAGCCAGAAATGCCTTTCATAAATCTCAACCTATCATCTTTTAAGGCCTTTCTGGTCTTCAGTATTCACTACTATCATCCTCATTTTATACCTAAGAACATTTGTATGCAAAGAAGGTAGCTATTTTCACCAAAACAGTAGATACAATAAGTGGCAGAAAGGGATTAAAATAATTGTGTCTAACTTCCAACTCAGTCGATTTCCATTTCCATATGCTGCTTTCTAAACTACATGGTGCCTCGCACATTCTCACTTGACAGATGCTCATGTGAAAAACGATGCATGTAGCTATGCCCCTGACAATACTAGGCAGTTGAGTGCGAGAGCTTGTTCCAAATGAATGTTGATATCTCAGTTCAGTGGAAAATGGATTGCCTTTTGAGGTTCACAGAAAAGAAAGGAACTGATAAGAGTGCACAGAACTCAGAATATATTGGACTGAAGTAAATATATATGGCATAACCCTTCAGAATCTAAGCCCTTCGCTCCTCTCAGATCTCACCCTTCGTGGTCAATGCATTGTAACTCCATTAACATGTATTTTTATTTTTATTTTTTATTATTATTTTTATTGAAGAACAAATAGCAATGAGACAAACTTCAAGACAAATTAACAGGACAGATTAGGTAAATTAATACATTGCAAACTGTTTTCGTGTCATGCAAAGTGCATACAAGACATTATACTTACAGACATTACTATAGCAGATGTTTCTAATCAGTGAATGAAGAGAGTGCAGCTATATACTTATCTTTTTATAGTGGAATTATATCACAGATTCAATAATTAATACTTTCTACCTTGTCATCTCCCTAGTGTTTATCCATAGTACTAGAAGCTGACATAATATCTTGTTCAACCACTATTAGTGCAAATCTTGCTTCTCATAGAATTATGCAGATTCATGGCCTGTTTATAATAACTGAACTGTTTATACACACACATCATGTTTCTTCTTTTGTGTCCATTTTTTGTCTAGACCTGTCAAAGATGGGCACTCCATTGTCATTAAACCAATTTAGGTGAGTGAACTCAGTGACACAATCCAACACAGTGCAGCATTCCATAATAGTAGTGAGTTATCTGAAGAAGTTGTTGACTATAGCCATTCACAGCTCAACTTATTATTATGGCGTCACGTTATATACCTCATTTTCATACTTTTCTGCAGGATGGTTAAGACCGAGATAGGTCAAGACCAATAGACCAAAAGATGAAGCTTTTGTTTCTGATGAGGTCAATGAAGTCCCCTCAGGGTTTATCTTGTAATCCTGTACCTTACACTGTAGATCATTTGTCTGTAACAACCATGGGATGAGTCATGGCCAATACTTGACCAGTTTGCTCTCTGTGAGAGCCTGAGAGAACGTTTCCTATTCATGTGACTCTCCCCATGCACACTATACATCATCAGTATCTGTCCTCCATGGCTCCATATTCTCCTTGATCAGAAAATTTAGGGCACAACTGAGTTTCATGATGTTACAGTGCAGGTACTCCTATGTCCTGAGTCTTCACTGAACTTGAAAGGCTAGAGCCAAGATGTTGGCTGGGCTGGCAGTTCTTCTATTTCTCCAATTTTTATCTGTGAGCTTAGGTTGTTAACCATCCAGAAGAAAAACTGATTAGTACCCTGGAGCATATGCCATTCAGTTTGCCCTATCTGAATCAATTGTCTTTAGTTGTTGTACATTTCTATTGTCTTTTTATGCTAGGGAGGCTAAACAATATTTACACATGTGTGTCTGGTTTATTTCACTTGTGAGTATATGTTCAAGTGACATCCAATTCAATATAAATACCCCAAAACTATCATTCTTTATAGCCGAATAACACTCCATTATATAGAAATACCACATCTTTTTCAACCATACCACATGTGACGGACATCTTGGCGGTTTCCAAGATTTGGCTATCACAAATTGTGCTGCTATAAACATAGATACACTTATATTACTTTGATATAATGTTTTCAGTTCCTCTGGGAAAATTCCCAGGAGTGGGATAGCCAGCTTGAATGGGATTTCCAGTCCTACTCTTTTGAGGAATCTCCACACTGATCTTCAAAATGGTTGTACCAGTCTACATTCCCACCAGCAGCGGAGAATTGTTCCCTTTTCCACAAAACCTCTCCAACATTTGTTGTTGGTTGATTTTCTCATGATAGCCACTCTTTCTGGAGTGAGATGGTATCTCAGTATTGTTTTTATTTGCATTTCACAGATGGCTAGCGATGTGGAGCATTTTTTCATATATTTATTCATTTCTATAATTTCATCCTCTGAGAAGTGTGTATTCATCTCAGATGCCCATTTCTGAATTGTGTCTTTAAATTGGATGGCCCTCGTATATCTTAGTTCTTTATATATTCTGGACAGCAAACCTTTGTCTGATTCCTTATTAGTAGGATTTTCTCAAAATTTGTGGGTTGTCTTTTCACTCTTTTGACAACTTCTTCTGATGTGCAGAAGCTCCTCAAGAAGAGTTGATCCCAGTTGTTGATTCTATCAAGTGTTTCCCGTGCAAATATATGTTTGTTCATGAACTCTTTACCTATCCCTACGTCTTCAAGAGTTCCTCCTACTTTCTCTTCCAGAAGATGGAGTGTTTCTGCTTTAATGTTTAGATCTTTAATCCTTTTTGACTTTAGCTTAGTGCATGGTGATAGAGCGGGGTCAAGTTTTAGTTTTCAGCATGTAGAAAGTCAGGTTTTCCAGCACCATTTGTTAAAGAGGCTATCTTTCTTCCAGTGAGCTTTTTTGGCTCCTTTGTCAAAGATCAGATGGCTGAGTATTATCGTAGATGCCTCTACATTTTTTAATTTATTGCTTTTATCCTCAGGTCTATTTCATTGCCAATCACAGTGGATTTGTAGTATAATTTCAAGTCAGGAATTCTGATGCCTCCTGCCTTGTCTTTATTCGACAAGATGGCCTTTGCTATTCTATGTTGCTTGTGGTTCCAAATAAATTTTAGGAAGGATTCTCTAGGTCTGGGAAGTATGTTGGTGGCAGTTTTACAGGGATTGGATTAAATCTATACAGCAATTTTGGGAGTATGGCTATCTTCACAATGTTGTTTCTTTTTTATCCAGGAGCATGGAATATCTTTCCATTTTCTGAAATCCTCTGTAATCTCTTGTCTTAGGGTGTTGTAATTTTTCTGGGAAAAGATCTGTGACTTCCTTGGTTAAGTGAATTCAAAGGTATTTCATTTTCTGTGGTGCTATAGTAAAAGGTATTGTTTCCCTTTCAGTGTGCTTATTATCTGTGTCTCGAAATGCTATTGCCTTTTGAGTATTGACTTTGTATCCTGCTATGCTACTGAATTTTCATACCAGTTCTAGTAGTTTCGTGGTGGAATTTTTGGGTAAAATGATACTTCCAAGTAAAGTACCATGTCATCTCCAAATAGTGATAATTTAACTTCTTCTTTACCTATTCTTATTCCTTTTACTTCTCCCTCTTTTCTAATGACTGTTGCTAAGGATTCCAAGACTATATTGAATAGGAGGGTGATAGAGGACATCCTTGTCTTGTACCTGATTTAAGAGTAAAAGATTTCAGTTTTTCCCCATTTAGGTTATATGAGCTTTTGGGTTGTCATAGATGGCTTTTATCAAGTTAAGGTAAAGCCCATCTATTCCAATTTCCTGTAGGGCTTTGAAAATGAATGAGGTTTGGACTTTGTCAAAAGCTTTCTGTGCATCGATTGAAATGATCATGTGGTTTTTATTATTACTTTTATTTTTTTATTATTTTGTTTTTTGTGTTTTTGAGACAGGGTCTAACTCTACAGATCAGGCTGTTTTAAAGCTGACTTTGTAGCTCAGGCTGGTCTCGAACTCACAACAATCCTCCTGTCTCAGCCTCCCAAGTGCTGGGATTAAAGGCTTGTGCCACCACACCCAGCTAATCATGTGATATTTAGATTTCAGTCTATTACTATAATGTATTATATTTCTAGATTTTTGAATATTGAACCATCCTTACATCCCTGGGATGAATCCTATCTAGTCATGGTGTATGATCTTCTTGATGATTTGCTGTACTCTGTTTGCTAGGATCTTATTGAGTGTTTTTGCTTCTATGTTCATGAGGGAGATTGGCTTGTAGTTCTCCTTTTTGGCTGTGTTTTTCCTTGTTTTGGAATCAGTATAATACTTGTGTCCAGAAATGATTTTGGGAGGACTGCTTCCTTTTCAATTTCATTGAAGAGTCTGAGGAGTGTAAGGATTATGTCTTCTACACATTTCTTTTGAATCCATCAGGACCTGGACTTTTATTTGTCGGTAGGCTTTTTATTATGTTTCATATTTCATAGGCTGTTGTTGGCTTACTGAGACTTCCTATATCTTCTTGCTTCAATTTTTGTAATTTGTACCTTTCGAGGAATCTGTCCACTTCTTCTATGTGTTCTATTCTCTGAGTGTAAAGATTCTTGGGGTAACTATTGATAATCTTCTGAATTTCCACTGGATCTGTGGTGATTTCACCCTTTTCATTCCTTATTGCATGTACTCGAATTTTTTCTTTCCTCTTTCTGATGAAGTTGGCTAGAGGCTTATCACCTATTTTAGTCTTTCAAAGAACCATCTTTTTGATTTGTAGATTCTTTGAACTGTTTTCTTCATTTCATGTGAGTCAATTTCTGCTCTAATCTTTATAATTTTTTCCAGTCTTTGTGCTCTGGGTTTTGTTTGCTCTTCTTTTTCTAGATGTTGGAGGTGCAACTTTAGGGTGTTTATTTATTCCCGTTCTGTTTTCCTAATGTGTGAGTTCATAGCTATGATTTTCCCTCTAAACCTGCTCTCATCTCATCCCATAAATTGCAGAACATTGTGCTTGAATTTTCATTGAACTGTATATATTGTTGAATTTCTTGTTGAATTTCTTTTGTGACACATTGATTTCTAAGTAGGGTGTTGTTTAATTTCCATGAATTTAGCGGGTTTTTTTGTTTGTTTGTTTCTCTTGTAATTCAGTTCCAGTTGCATTGCACTTTGGTCAGATAATATGCATGGGATAATTTCTGTTTTCTTACATATACTTACGTATGACCTCTGAACTAGTTTGTAGTCTATTTTGGAAAAAGATGTGTGTGCAACTGAAAAAAAATGTATATTCAGCTGTAGTTTGTTGGAATACTCTCTATATGTCCACCGGGTTCATATGTTTCAAGAGCTGGTTCAGTTCTACTACTTCCTTGCTAATTTTTTGTCTGGTTGATCTATGTTTTTGAGATAAAGGGGTGTTAAGGTCTCCTGTTAAGGTTGTGTTCTTAGATATTAGGTTTTTTTATGTCCATTAAGATTTGTCTTACGTAGTTGGGTGCTCCTGTGTTTGGTGCATAGATATTTATGAGTGTTACCTCTTTCTCTTGAATTTTTCCCATGACTAATATGTAGTGACCTTCATTGTGTCATTTGATCCTTCTTGGTTTGAAGTTGAGACTGTCTGAGAACAAAATTGCTATTCCTGCTTTTTTCTGAGGTGCTGTGGCATGTGGTATTGCTTTCCATCCTTTGATTTTGAGCCTATGAATGTCCTTTTCATGTAAGTGTGTTTCTTGTATACAGCATATTGTTGGATTTCGTTTACTAATCCACTGTGCCAGTCTATTTCTCTTAATTGGTGAACTGAGTTCTTTTACATTGATGGTTATAATTGAAATGTGTTGACTTATCTTTGTCATGAAGTTTTCCTGCTGTTGTTTTCTCCTTTTTATCCTGCATTTGTCTGTCCTGTTTAGTGGGTTCCTTCCATTCTCATTCTTGGAGTTCTGGTGATTGTGATCTCGCTCTAGAACATCTTTCACCAGCCTCTGAGGGATGGCTTTGTAATCATAAAATTGTTTTGCTGTTCTTTGTCATGGAAATGTTTCACTTCTTCATCAAACTTGAAAGAGAGTTTTGCAGGTATAATAGTCTGGGTTCGAATTTCGTTTTGCACAGGAGTTTCAGAACTCTGTTCCATGCTCTCCTTGCCTTCGTGGATTATGTAGAGAAGCCAGCTGTAATTCTGATCGGTTTTCCTTTGGATATGTTCTACTTCTGCTCTGTAGAAGCTTTCAGTATGCTATTTTTGTGTTGGATTTCTGGGATCTTGTCTATTATATGTCTCAGTGTGTTTTTAGTTGGGTTGAAGTTATTTGGTGTTCTGTATGCTTCAGTTACTTGAATGTTGGATTGTTTCCTCATGTTTGGGAAGTTTTCTGTGATTACTTCTCCCAAGCTTCTTTTTATGTCATTTATATTGATTCCTTCATTCTCATTGTTACCAATTCATCTCACATTGTTCATCCTGACATCATCTTGCAGGTGATATTATTTTTTCCTGCATTCTCATTTCTAAGAGATCATTTCTCACCTTTTCACTACTTGCACCAGCATCTTCAAGATCTGAAACTCTGTCTTTGCTTTCACTCAAATGGTTTTATGCACTCATGATTGATATTTTTAGTTCTTCTATATCTCTTTCACTCTCATGTTTTCTATTTCTGTTTTGTATTACTCATTCAAGGAATCTGTTATATTTCTGATCTTCTCTAGTTTTTTTAATCCGTGTCTTTTTTTTTTTTTTTTTTGGTCTTTTTTGAGACAGGGTCTCACTATGCAGTTCAGGCTGGCCTTAAGCTCACTTTGTAGCTCAGGCTGGTCTCAAAGTCACAACAATCCTCCTGCCTCAGCCTCCTCAGTGCTGGGATTACAGGCCTGCGCCACCACGCCTGATTTATCCGTGTCTTCTTTAGAGGTATCTATTCTTTTTTTGCAGTTTCTTCCAAGTTAGGTTTCCTTTGTATATTTCTGGACTTGTTTCTGCATTTCAGATACTATGATTTCAAAGAATTCTTTTTCTTTCAAAGAATTCATCTTTGTTTTCAGAAATTATTTCTGCTTTGAGTTCCTCATGAACTTTCTGTTGCTGTTTCTTTGCTTTAGATGCTGTCAATACATTCGTTTCAGCTGGAATGGTGTTCTCTGTACTTGTTCTGGGTGAGCATTGGTTTTCCTCCAGATGTTTCTGCATTTGATTCTTCATTTCAGATGTTATGCATTCAGATATTTCTTTTTTTTTTTTAAATTCCTTTATTTATTAAAGTGTCTCGCTACACATCACGGACTCTTTTTTTGCGGGGGTTGGGGGTGAGCTCAGCCGGCCCTGCGGGGAGGGGCTGGCATGGCATGTGGTGCTGGGGCTCGAACCGCGGTCCCTGAGAGGCGCTCTAGACTACTGAGCTATCTTGCCAGCCCCAGATATTTCTTTTTTTGTTTCAGGAATTAATTCTCGTCTGAGTTCCTCTACAGCTTTCTGTTGCTTTGCTTCTATATCTGTTAATTCATTCATTTCAGTTGAGCTACTTTCCTATGCACTTACTGGTGAACTTGGGGCCTGAGATTGCATTTTTCTCCTTGTCTTTGTCATTTTGTATTTCACTGACCTCTGACCTTTGGTTTAGAGCTTTGGTGCAGCTATAACCTGAGCATGTAATGAGATTAGGGAGCCAATCTATTAAGTTTAAGATTATCCAGTTATGCCTGGCCTGGATCTAAGCTGTTGTGTTCAATTCCTTTTTGCTGCAGCTCCTATGGTTCGCTTTTGTTGCTTCCTTGGTCAGGCAAGCAGGAACTGAACCTGGATGCAGAGTGAGTAGTGAAAATTCCCTGTCTTGGCTGGCTTTGGGGTGAGGATCTGGAATATTGCCTGATTTGGCCCTAGTGTACCAGACAGGTATCTCTCTAGGTGGGCAGGCCTTGGCTTTGGTGGGTCTGCTGGGCTCCTAAAAGCATAGTGGATGTTCTTATTCACTGGTAGGCTGTGCTGGTTCAGCCTAGCTGTTCTGGGTCCGGGGCCAAGGGGTGGGACTGGGTCCACTGGGACCTGTCTCTCCATTGTGGCGGGCCTAGAGCTCTCACTCATAGGCTGATCCTCACTGGGTCTGGGGCCCAACATTTTTTTGTGTGTGCTAGCAATTTATTTCAGGACCATGCTTGCTTGCCAGGCAGGTGCTTATGCAACTGAGTATCTATCTCTTTGGTACTGCCTTAACTTCTCTTTGGACACAAAATGTGCTGTCTTATAACACTAGTTTCGATGATGCAGTTGTGGTGAACAGACTCATACTGGCCCCCTTTCATCAGATGGTTGCTTCTTGTCATGCAGATGGCTACAAAAGTTTTACATTTTTGTTTAGTCCTCCCTTAATACAGCTGTCATTCCCTCCATTTACCTGTTTGATTCACTCTGCTTTCTTCTTCATAACAATTTTTCACATAAATAACTTTCTTTCCTTGTCACTCTTCTTCACTAGAATATTGACAGGTTAGTGGTCAGTTTTGAATTATTTGCCATTATAATCTTAGAACTAAAGCAGATTATTCTACATAGTAAGCAATAAATATGCAGATTAATGAAATAATGAATAATAAATTGTCCTATAGAAATAGCTAACTGGGTTGAGAATCAGAAAAAAATTAAGGAAAACCACTGTACATGCTATTGAGGAAGTTGTGAAATTTTATGAAGGGAAGGAAATACTTTATAATTTCCTAATATTTCTTTGGCCATTTCTCTAATGTTGTAATACAAAAACACTATAAACACATGGGAGGATCTACTATATTTTAACAATGTTCTATTAAATGGTATCATACTACATGTTTTAAACATTAGCATCTTTTTGTTGTTCAACATGAGAACACATCCATTCTTCCCCTATTGCCTTTGGGACTAGCTAGAAAGTCTTCCCTCCTAAAGGACCCATACCTTTCTGGTAGTGTTATTGTGAGGATCACAGTTTCAATATGTGCGATTTTGGGTGTTATTAAAAGAAACACAGTGGGCCAAGGAGATGGCTCAGTGGAATAAGCACTTCCCTGGCAAGCACAAAGGCCTGAGTTCAATCCCCAGTTCCACAAAAAATAAAAAAAGAAAGAAAGAGAAAGAAAGATATTGCTGAGGATACAGCTCAGTGGCATGGCACCCACCTGGCAAGTGTGAGGTTGTGAGTCTGATACCTGGTAGGAAAAAGAAAATAAGAAAAGAAAGAAACAGACATGTCCAGGTAATACATGACTTACTCCACACACATAGCCACACACGTAAACAGAATCAAATAGTAATGTGGCTAACAATGAGTGAAATAGCTTCTGCGTGGTTTGAAATTCTACTAATCATTCTTTTACCCATATTGTTTGCTTCCATAATTACTTTACTTTATAGTATTCAGGGTGTTGTGGTTTAGATCTAAAACTGAAAACCTGGTGTGTTTGGAAAGAGGTTAGATTACAGAACTATAGTTAACTTTCTATCACAAGGTGGGTCTTGCTGGAAAGAGACAACCACCATGGCCTTACCTGGTAAGGTGCACCCAACTTCCAGCCCTGTGCTTTGCTCTCTGCTTCATGGCTGCCATGACAGGAGCCAATTTGCTCTTCTGAAAGCTTACTCCGATCTTTCCTGCCTTGGAGCTGGTAATACACAACTAAAACTTGGAGCCAAAATAAACTTCTTTTTTGAGTTGTAGGTATGGGGTATTTTGTCTCGGCAGTGAGGAAAGTGAAGGGTCAGGTGATTTTATTTTTAAGGAAAATTGGTTAGTATTATAAAATTATCTGATAGAGTAAAACATCACAGTGAACTTAATGTATATGGAAACCTACAAGGGTTTACTGAACACTCCCAAGAGAGAGCAGCACTATTCAGCATTGACATCTTGTAGTCTTCATTGTGTACATGCTTTGATTTAAACTATTTAAGGCAGAGATTATTCCTTTGTTGATTAGGAGATATAGAAAATGAAGTTAAAATGTTAGTACCTGCAAGTCCTGAAAGGGACAAGTCATGCTTTGATAGTGCAAAAGAAAGCCAGAGAGCACGAAGACAATGAGAGAAGCACAGACAGGCTGCACTTTTCCTGGGGCTCAAGACCTTATTTACATAGATTTCTTGCAGGGAATTTTAACTGGTGGCTTTAAAGCAAGCAGATATGATTTTTGGGTGGTTAAAAAGTGACAGGAAGGTGATCAGCGTGGCCTGGGCCAGCAGTCTGTGTGAGCTATGGGGATCAGCCAGGCCACTCGAGCAAGTTGCTTTTAGCTTCTCCCTGGGGATGTAGTCTCCAGGAAGAAGCTGTAAAAGACAGGTACCTGGACTGACTGCCTAGAGTGACACACTCACTGTGGAGCTGGTGATTTGTTCAGCATGACTGAGCTATCTTCTGGCACAAAAAAAGATAAGCTTATATTCAAAACAGATGCCAAGGCAGCATAGTTATAAGAAGTGGAGAGTGGATTTCCAGGAGAAAGTTTCAAAGTCAGAGAGGAGTTGTTCATTTTAGGAAATGAAGACCATTGCAAATGGAGATGAAAATCATAAAGGACACAGATCTGAATGGGAAAACTGCTGGAACTGTCCTTTTTAAATTCTCTGTTTTAAAAGCAAATTATAAGTACCAATAATTCTGTTCTGGGGCCTGAGATATCAGTTATATGATGTGAAACTCTTTAACAGATAAAGTTGGCTTAAAATAGATGCAATAGTAATAATATAATTGTTTAAATTTATTTATTTATTTATTCATTTATTTACTTTTTTATTTAGGGCAGGGAGTACAGGGCCTACTGGGTCTCAGTGCATAGATCAGACTCAAAGTGATCCTCCTGTTTACAGCCTCCCAAGTGCTGGGATTACAGGCACATGCCACCATGCCCAGTCTCAGTTGCCATCTCAGCTCAGCCCATGGGTAGGCCTAGCATGGCAGGCCCAGGGATCAGACTTCTGGCCCCTGCATCTGCCTAAGCATGCTCTTTAACCCGCTGAGCTATTTGGTTGGCCTTAATGCTTTAAATTTAATAAAGGTAAACTTCAACAAAATCATATGATAGCGCTGAAAACCTAGACTTAGAATTTTTCATTGTTTTCACTAAATCCAAAGACAAAGATAGGGGCATAGAAAAAGAATGCTTAGTTTGGGTGACTTTCAGGTTCAGTTGAAATCAAAATGAAAAAATTCAAAATGCAGGAAACTCCCCTAATCCAAACAGGATTAGCTTGTTCCATTTTCATAGATCCCATATTTGTTTATATCACACATCATTTTGTCCCCAGTACAATTGTAAGTTCATAAATGAATCGTGAAGTTCATTTATGATTACGGTGACATACAAATAAGAAGTCATTTGCTTGAGTAGCACTACAATTTTTTTTTTTAGTACTACATGTTTTATGTGATTTTTCTTATTGTTCTAAGTATACATTTTTCTAATTTTAGGCTTGTAAACCATATGAACATTTTCAATATTAAGCAAACATAACTGAGAAAGTCAGGATAAGTAGCTGTAAAAATCATTCATTAGAAATGAATCACATTGGGCTGGTGAGATAGCTCCGCAGACTACACACATGCTTAGGCAAGTGCGGAGACCAGGATTTGATCCTTAGCATCACATACAATACCGGCCCCACCCCTGTGTGTTCTATGCTGGTCAGGGAATCAAGGCTGCAGAGACACAGGCCATGTAATACCAGCACTTGGGAGGCTGAAAACAGGAGGATCACTATGAGTCTGAGTAGTGAGGCCCTGTACAAATGCCAAATAAATAAATAAATAAATAAATAAAATGATAACATTAGCAGGCACAGTGGAGCATGCTTGTAATATCGGCCTTCTGGGAGGCTGAGGTAGAAGGATTCCTAGTTTGAGCCCAGCCCAGGGAATTGAGCCATTGAAGAATACCCTGTCTCAAAATTTTTGAAACATGAAAATGGCTTGGGATACAGCTGTATGAGAAAGTCTTGAATCCCCAGTATTGCAAAAATAAAATAAATAAATAAATGGTAATACTGAGCTAAAACATATAAGTTAGACATGTGAGATGTGAGGAAAACATAACATAAGGGAATTAAACTGTTCTATTAAAAATTGATGTGGTCTCCTGGATTTTTTTATGTCTGATATTTCTCTGTCTCTGCGGGTCTGTATCTCTCTATCTCTGTCCCTGTCTCCTTCTCTGTGTGTGTGTGTGTGTGTGTCTGTCTGTCTGTCTCTTTTTTATTTCTATTGTTCTCTTTCCTTCTGTTTTGACAAATCTGTTTTCAAAATTCTAAAATTCATTTTTTCTCAAGTAATAAGCACATAGAATTTGAGAGTAGTAATTTTCACGATTTAGGTATCATTCATGCATGTACACAAAATTATTGAACTAACACAAACATTGCTTTAAATACTTATCATTTATTCCTTGTGTTTAACTGCAAACATATATTCTTTGACAAATATCTTTTCATTCCTCCAAGATCACCAGTCTCTGGTAAAATAAAAATTTTATTCTCTGCTTTATTGTTTAGATCACACATCTAAGTGAGAACATGTCAATATTTGTATCACTTAGCCTAATATTTCCTGAGTTAATCTAATATCTCTTAAATGACAGAATTTCCTGATATTCTTGATTCAGCTTTAATTCATCTGAATCTTATCCACCTGAATCCTATAGACCTTAAACAGAAATTTTAAAATACAAACCAGGCCCCATCCCCAGGTAGGTGCACTGAGACAGCAATTGAGACTGGGTGTGGTGGCACATGCCTATAATCCCAGCTCTTGCATGACTGTAAACAAGCAGATCACTGTGAGTCCAATCTAGTCATGAGACCATGAACACTCCATAGACCCTCCCTAAAATACAAAAAAAAAAAAAAAAGAAAAAGAAAAAAGAAATTTAAAAATACAAAAATTTGTCTTCACATGTGATAAGTGCAAAACCAGACAAGTGACATTAGAAAATGACTGAATGGGGAAATCTTATTCCACATAAGAAGAACATTAAAGTGTACTCTGAAGTATGACTAGAGGATACCCAGGAAGTAGATGTTTGCGGACAGATGGAAAAATAAGTTCTGTAAGAATCCAGCACACTTGCAATGTGAGGCTGAGATAACAGAATCTTCTACAGTGGAGTAATGAAAAGAGAACTTGGTAGCTATCGTACAGAAAGAGGCAGAAAAGAATCTCAAAACATAATAGTGAGGAATAGGGATGCATTTGAAGTTCATTGGGCAGTCATTAAATAGTATGAATGACAAGAGTTATGTAATCAGAACTGAGTTCAGAGAATCCCATTGATGATCATTTGGCAGGCATTTCCTTTCGGTTTCCATTTCCTCATCTGTAAAATGAGAACATGGGATCATTTTTAATAGTTCATTTTTATAGTTTATTATGCTATAGATTTTTCTCTGACCACACATAATAAATCAAACTATTATGACCCTGGGCACTTTATGAGTCACAGAAGAGATGTGACATTTACATTTAATTTAGACCTGGCCAATAGCAAATGAGGTGGAAAGAATGGAGGATAAGAACAGCCCCTTCTTCTACCCTGGCTCTATGTTAGTATGGTACTCGAAATGCTTAGCTCTAATTTTCTTTTTTTCTTTCTTCATTCGGCCAATGGAAGGATGATAATACCTTACTAGTAAAATTTCTCTATGTAAAGTAATCTTTGATTTGGATTCCAGAGCCGGCTGTGCTAGCCCTGCCCCCTGGGGCATGCCGAAAAGGCAATTGAGAGTGGGCGTGGTGGCGCACGTCTGTAATACCAGCAACTTGGGAGGCTGTAAACAGTTGGATCACTACAAGTGCGTTCTGGTAATGAGACACTGAGTACCCTGTAGACCCTTCCCTAAAATACAGAATAAATAAATGAATAAATAAATAAATAATCTTTGTTAATAGATTATCTCATTCCCCTCTTGGAAACAGTTGTAAATATGAATCAGTCTTAATTGAGGTGCATTGCTCTTAAATTCAGCTTCCGGGAGTGTCTATGATTTATTTTCTCACAGAAATGGATTTTCCAAGGACAATGGTGTTTTATACATCTGTTCCTTACTTCCACCTTTGCCCTTCCACCAGGAGGAAGTTACTGCTAGTCATGAGCTACTGAGGGAAAGCACCAGGGAGGATCAAATACTTATTCAGAGTTATAAAGTGAAAATGATTCATGAAGAAGAAATCAATACTTGACTAACTTACGTGACTCCCCTGCTGTGTCTGGGCTGGGATGTGAATTTTCACCCACCCAGCACTTTTATGTGAAAATGGAGAGAATTGTTTAAGTTGTGTTTCAGCCCTGATCCTTGGTGATCACAATCTGTATTAAGCCCATATAGACATCTTTGTGACTGCTGACTCACCCGAAGAAGAGTTAACCTTATGTTAAGCAATGGCTCTTTGCTCCTATTCAAATAGATTCACCACGATGGTCTCTGGACTTTTACCACTGTTTTTTTTTTTATTTAAAATATGAAATGCTTGAGGAGATTTATTCCACAGTTGATATTTAGAAATTATTTTCTTCAGGGTTTCTGTGTTGATAGCTTTCTTCTGTTTGTTGACATACACCTGCAATAAGGTATTTTGATTTAGCTTAAATATGTATCTCATTCTTTATGGAAAAAGAATAAAATACTAGAAAGAGTAAAATATTAGTCAAATACCCAAGGGTCAGCGTAAGGGAAATTTTAGTACTACAACATCGACCTAGCTGAATTTTTGTTTTTTAAGTAGGATGTGTGATAGTAATAATATATTCCTGATACATAGCATAAATATATAAGTAACTTGTTTTATCACAAAATATCTTTAAAGATGAAGAATTGGGCCAAGGTGACAGCTCAGCAGACTAAATGCCTGCTTGGTAAGCAAAGGGACCTGGTATTATATGTTTTGTGTCCAGCTGTTCCCTCAAAGCCTCATGCAGCCAGGGGCTGGCTTCTGGAATTTGTGGTTTATTCTTGATCCAATGTGGGGATTGTGGATGTGAGTACTCTGGGCCAGATACTCTACATTACATTAGGGAAAGGAAAGAGGCCAGCTAGCTGCCTCTGCTGTTGCCCCTCCTTTAACTCTTCACCACAGCCAGTGGAAAGGCCACTCTGTGCCATGTGCCACTCTGTCTTGGGGCCAACTAAGTATGGACTGAAACCTCCACAAATTGTGAAATAGCTCAGTACACCTTTCTTTCATTCTAAGTGTCAGATATTTTGTCTCAGCAATGAGACAAAAGTAACTGAGACACCCAGGTTTGATCCCCTGCACTACATGCTGTGCCAGCCCCACCCCCCTGGCAGACTGAGCCAGCCACCAAGACCAGCAGTGCTGGCCCATGGCCCATACTTGTAATCCCAGCACTGGGGATGCTGAGACAGGAGGATTACTATGAGTCCAAGCTATGTAGCAAGCAAGATCGAATATAATATAATAAATATAATATATATATATATATATATATATATATATATATATATATATATATATGAGCTGTTCTTTAATTATATATAAGAACAACTTATTCCTGGATTCGTATTATTTTTTCCCATTTATTTTT
This sequence comes from Ctenomys sociabilis, assembly GCA_004027165.1. Classification (NCBI taxonomy): domain Eukaryota; kingdom Metazoa; phylum Chordata; class Mammalia; order Rodentia; family Ctenomyidae; genus Ctenomys; species Ctenomys sociabilis. The sequence continues at coordinate 50,303 of PVKA01010357.1, forward strand.
ATTTTATTGAAATACAAATGTCAATCAGACAGTTTCAAAACACCATAACCATACAGAGTCAATGAAATAATACATTGCAAACTGTTTTCATAACGTTTTGGTATTGTACAAGGTGCATACATGATATTATATTTACAGGTTTTTATACAGCTGAATTATATCAAAGATTCAATAACTATTTACCTAGTGGATGACCGGCTTTTAGTGCTATGGATTTGTATTTTAAAGCCTTTTTTTTTTTTTTTTTTTGGTCTTTTTTGAGACAGGGTCTCACTGTGCAGTTCAGGCTGGCCTTAAGCTCACTTTGTAGCTCAGGCTGGTCTCGAACTCACAACAATCCTCCTGCCTCAGCCTCCCTAGTGCTGGGATTACAGGCATGCGCCACCACGCCTGGCTTTTAAAGCCTTTTTATTTATTTATTTATTTTTTTTGTCTTTTTGAGACAGGGTCTCACTATGCAGTTTAGGCTGGCCTTACGCTCACTTTGTAGCTCAGGCTGGTCTCGAACTCACAACAATCCTCCTGCCTCAGCCTCCCTTTTAAAGTCTTTTAATTGTTAATTTAACATTAAACAATTTCATTTTATTTGCTTTTATGACAATTGTCTTAAAAGTGGGTTGAACACTGGGTTCCATTCTAATGTCTTTTCAGTATTTTTGTTGCCACAACTTTGTGCAATTTCTTGGATGTTCACTTTATTGTTGTTGAACTAATTTACACAATGTCACTTAAACTGGCTTATATCTGGGTAACTTTGTCTTTAGAGACCATCACTAATATAGTCTTATGTCACAAAACTTGTTTATGCAGTGGATTCATCTAGAAACTTACATAAGTATTAAGATTTCTAAGCTTTCTCTGGCATTGACTCAGAAAAGCGCATCAATCTTTAGTTATAGTACCCTTTCTCCATTATTTCAGCCTCCTGCCTGCAACTACATGGATACAATTTGGATGTAATGATTTAGATCCTGGACAGGAACAAAAGCACAAGATTTACACTCTGTGGAAGTGGCAGTTTTCAGGGAAGGCATTTAGGGTTGATTTGTAACACTGAAGATGATAACATGTACGTCGCATGTCTATCATAGAAAATGTACATGAAAAGGCATTGAACACCTGTCACACAACCCAGGCTCAAACGATTCTATCTGTTGTTATGTGAAGTCAGTGTCTTCACCACAGTGGTAACCTTGGGGAGGAGCCCAAGGTTACCAACGCTTCCACTTCATTCAATGTTGAAGTCTTATTATGATATGCCTCACTGGCCATCTAAGGGCAAAGCATGAGACTAATGTGTCCTTTCCTTCCATGTTCTATAATATTTTTTGTCTTTACTGGAGAACTGGCAGCCATGAAGGCAAAGTATAACGACAGAGTAGGCAGTTGGGCAGGCACCAGAAAGGAAGCAAACACTGTATCCGTGACATGAAATTCAGCAACGAAACATTGGTTTGCGTTTCTGAGTTTGCAGTCTCTGGGCTTCCTGAGCAGAGCATGTTGTGCTGCCCTGAGACCTTCCTCTCCTTCCTGGTCTTGCACTTTCTGATTCCACACAACTGTACCTCTGAGTATAGGGCCTAAATGATGGTGAACCCAGCTTCCCTAATTGGGCCTCATTAATGCACCTTTGCCTAGCTTGCTCTTGAGACCAAATTAGTTAAGCAACTCTTCCTATAGACTTGGCAGTGCAGCATCACAGGAGATTGCAGGCCCTGTTAGCCACACTGTAATCCCTCCCTAAATTTACAAAACTACTTTTTAAAAAAGCAAAAACACAATCCTAGATGTCACCGCCATTGCCACCTCTGGCTTCTGCACACCCGTCTTTCTTGAGGGCTTCCTCTCATTGCTGCCAGTTGCTGTCTCGCTTGCTTGGAACCCTCTTGACTGCCCTGGCTTCACTGTCAGATGCTAACCTTGTGAAGCACATGCAATGCTCGCCTTTCAATGGCCAAGCTAGCTAGAAATGGCTATTGTATTTTCTGATTCCTAGCCCAATTTTGTGGGCCGCCACTAACCCTTTTTGATATGGGTCTGAGAGAAGAGATCATCACATAATGTAGAGCAACATTCAGCCAGGCTGATTTCAACTTTTGGGTAACACTGTATGTAACATTTTCTGCTGATATATCCAATTAAAAAAATGATTCATGAAAAACTTAAGCAGGCCTGGTCATGCCTGGATGTTAAGATGAACAAGCAGGAAGGATGAAGCACTTAATGCTGTAACTGGGGAGATATTAAGTATTAAACACTGAAGAACAAACCTTTCTACTTTGAGGAGTTCCTTACCACGTATTATAACAAGATCATGAAAAGAAAATCTGAATGGGTAGTGGGAGATTCAGAATATAGCTATTCAAATTGAAGATGTATGATTTAATTCAATGACAAATATCTGTTGTATACTATGCGTGGCATCAGAAGAAAATAAGAAATTAAGAATATGTCATTCCTAGTCTCAAGTAGATCAAAAACTCTAGGGCAAAAGCATTAATATCTACAAATGACTGTAAAAACAATTTTAAACATATTTTAAGGACTGCAGAGAGAGCTCATCAGACTAAAGCACATACTTAGGCAAGCTTAGGCAAGTGCAAGGACTATAGTTCAATCCCTGGCACCACATGCCAGGCCACCCCTATCCCCAGTGCATGTTTAACTGGCCACAGAGTCCAGGTATAGGGTGGTACATGCCTGTAATCCCATTGCCAGGGACGTTGAAAACAGGAGGATCACTAGGAGTCTGACCTGTGTAGTGAGACCCTGCAACAACCAAATACATTTAATTTTTTAAAATTATAAATGATGCTTAATTTCACTAAACAAAATGATAGGAATTCAGTGATTGCTATATTGCATGTTGTTGTCTTCATACCAATGTTCGTACCATGATATATGTCTGTGATATTAGTTGAAAACTATAAAAAATAAAAAGGAAAGAGAAAAATGAATTAAATGTTAACAGCTCCTTTCAATAAACCAGCAGAAATTAGGAGTACAATTATGCAAGCTATCCAATGTTTATACATATAAATATTTCTTTCACCCATTCTCTTTAAACATAAAAAGAGAAAAGACCCAGGAACCCATACCTGGCCACTGACGCATGAGACAGAAAGAAGCTAGCAAGTGGGAAAGAGATACATGAGTGTATTCAAGTCCTAACAGGTCTTACAAGTAGGGGAAAATTATCCTTCCTTTGAATTATTGGGAGGTATTGCCAATAACTTCAACTGGTGTTATCCTTACTAAAAGTATAAAACCATGTCATCTCAGCATGCTATGGAGAGGATCTTATTCTCAAATTGATAGAATGGTAATAAAATTGTCACAGAGCTATTTGAAGATGAAGTGAAGTAACCTACTGAAATAATTATACACCAATATCTCTACATTGCCTTGAGCCATCTAGCATAAGGGTTGGAGGTACATACCTATTGCCATTGGTGAAGTGAGCAGCGTTCAGATACAGTCACAGTGATTTTACATGATGACAGACTTGTTTAATCATTTTAATTATGTTAATAATCAATCATAATTTATCAAGCAAATATGTATCAAAATCACTCAATCATTTGTGGCACATAAACAAAACTAAAATGGAATTACCACAATATAATCTGAGGGTCAGGGAGATAGCTCAATGGACTAAAGTGCCTGCTTAGGCAAGAGCGAGGACCATGGTTCAGTCCCTAGCACTGCATGCTGCACCGGCCCCGATAGCCCTCTCCAGTCCTGGCATGGTGGCACACACCTGCAATCCCAGTGCTTGGGAGGCTGCAAACAGGAGGATCGCTAAGAGTCTGAGCTGCGTAGTGAGACCCAGTACCAAATACATAAATAAAAATAAATAAATAAATACATATAATCTGGTTTAATAAAAGCAGTGGACAATAAAAATAAATGAATAAGTAGGAGGTTTGCCCTTTGAAGACAAATTAAAAGTCATTCCTGGGTAGGATAATATCTTTAAAGTTAAGGATAAAAATTATCAAGAGACACTTAGCTGGATTTGCTGGAGAAATTGTTACATGAAGCTAAGACATTTAAACTGGCATCATAATGTTATAGGGAGTCCTACAGCACAAAATTAAAAGAAACTCAATAAAGAAACCAGCATCTTAGAATCTGCACTACATGACTATCTTGGTGGAGAAGGGTTGCTTACAGGAGAGGTATAAGATTGTAGATTAAGAAACATGGCCTCTTCCTCCAAAGATTCTGAGCAAGTGAATAAAATTTGGAAATACTTGAATAATTATCAATGATAGAAATTCTCCAAAAAAGAGTTGTATACAGAGAAATCAGCCCAGGCCTATTCTTTCTTTAGGAAGGAAGTCAGGTACACCAAAGTGATCTTGAATAATGACAAACCATTCAGTAACTCAAAATGAAGTAGAAAGAACATGGGATTCTCTGAAGTGAGACCAGGGTATGCAAAAGATATGTCCTTAAAATCCTGAGTGAGTGATGCAGGGTGATGGCAGTGTGGAGAGGCGGCAGCCTTTACCATGGCGGTCAGGAGATGCACACCCTCAGAAGGCCTTACTGCTATCCAATGTGCTGGCTTAATTTCTTCTTCCTTCCCAAATATGCATGGGAGAAAGACGCACTTCTTCTGCATGCACAGAGCAGCTCAGTTCTCATGTCACTCTGACATGGTCATGGCTGCGGGTTTTGTAGGCTAGTGAAGGATTATCCAGACATAAAATTTCTTGGATAATATTCAGACAGTAAGTGGCAGGTCTGAGAACAGTATCTGGTTGTGTTAGTGCATGGCATTATTATTCAGGACTGTCTCACATGCAGATAAAGTAAAATTGAGTCTTATGTGTCAAAATTAGAGATTGAAAGGATTTTTTTTTTTTTTAATCAAGAAAAGGTCATGCCAGAATGTTGGCTACCAATAGCCTGTGGAATACATCTTTGAATACCACTGAATTTATACTGTTTTAATACAGAGGAGTGAGAGACCCAACACCTTCTCTACTGCTATGTTTACAGACAGAAGCACCATGGCCAAGATTCCAACTACATAGCAATTGAACCAACCAACTGTGGCACAGAACTGGAGAGGTTCCGCTGCAGTCATAGCAGAGGGGAAGTTAGACAGCTCTCAGGGTTGTCTGCAAGAGTGGATTATTTATTTATTTGTTTGTTTGTTTTATTTTTTATTTTTTGGCAGAAGTGGGGATTGAACTCAGGCCCTTCTGCTTGCCAGGGAAGTGCTTACTCCTCTGAGCCATCTCCCTGGCCCAAAGGTGGGTTTTACTATTTGCTTTTTTTTTTCTTCTTCTTCATTTTTTGCTGGTACTAAGCGTAAAACTCAGGATCTTGTGTTTACCGGGCAAATACTTATTTCACTGAGCTATCTCACTGGCCTTTTATTATTTATCTTGCTTTTGTACTACTAGAATGGAACCCAGCATCTTACATAGGGGTACAACCCCAGCTCTTTCTATTTTTCACCATTTGGAGACATGATCTCTGTAAGTTCCTAAGCCATTCATGCTGTGGTAAACCCCACAGTTCTCCTGTTTCATGCTCCTAAATTGCAGCATGGAAGATTTCTGGTTTGATTTTTATTTTGTAAAGGCTTCACAGGTTATATGAAAAAGTAGACCAGTTCCCTTATCAATGCCACAGTGTACCTTTGGACTGCAGGGGCAGTCTTTCTGAGTGCTAATTTACAATGGCCTCTTCTAGTCTGTGGAACTTGTCGTCATTATTTGTTTCCTCTGGGGAATTGTAAGATTAGTGTTATATGATGGGCACAGTTGTCCTTATCCAGCTAAAACTACTTTGTCATTTTGCATGGTTTAGTCACCAATTTGGCCTTTCTATTGTACACACATCATTTAACCTATCTGAATCAATAGTTTCCGACCAGTAATAGAGGTATAATAATGTCACTGGTGAGGATGTCAGAATAATTAGAATTAGCAAGGCTATTAATGCAAATTAGTCCCCGTATAAAATGAAGCAATATTGTCAATATCCAAAAGAATCAAAGAATCAAAAGTAAAAAATTAAAGTATGTGATTTCTGTAAATATGGCTGCTTTTTCTATGTTAGTTACTACTATATATTCATGCCCTTATTCTTTGTTAATGCCCAATGAATACTTATTAAGAAAACAAACAATTAAATAACTGAATTATTTAAGTGAGTGAGATGGACAATTGATATAAAGGATAAGTCGAAAGCCACACAGTAATCCAAATATGACAGGTCTTTAATGCAGACAAGTAGATTTAAAAAATAGAAAACTCATCAAACAAGCTCATTTAAAACTAAACTGATTTCCAAACAATTGTCAGTGCTAGGAGGTATTGAATATCAACAATGTCAAGCAGACTTGGCTTTGTAAAATACTTTTTTTTATGTTTTCTCTTTAACTATAGGGCATTCAATTGAAAAAAAGACATGAAAACATTAAATAGCAATGAAAAATAGAATGAAATCTTGATGTCCCCAGTGTGTAAATGCTTGGGAATTTGTTGACCTACAGAAAATTTGGGCTTCATGAAATGGTGGCTGATACTGTACTTCAGGAGAAAAATGCAATGTGGAAGAGTTCTATGCCGTCTTTGATAGCCCTGCGTCAGTGTAAATACATCCTTTTCAATGGCTTTTAGATATGGATAATCTTACACAAATTTTTTATGTCAAAGCGTGAAACTCCAAAATGTAGTTGAATCACAATGACTATCTTAGTTTCCTAAGAAAACTAAGAAAAAATAGTTTCTTTTCTTTTTTTTTTAATTTAATTTTATTTTATTGAGAGATAGATATCAATGAGACAGTTTCAAAGCTGATTAATAGGACAATTTCAATAATTAATACTTTTTACATTGTTATCTTCCTAGTGATTATCCATAGTACTTGAAGCAGACAGGGTCTCCTGTCCAAACAATATTAATGCAAATCTTTCTTCTCATAGAAGTATGCAAAAGTAGCTGCATATCTATCCTAACTATTCTGTGTATACAAATATAAAATGGTCCTTCTTTTGTATCCCTTTTTTTTTGGTTTAGTCTTGCCAGAGATGGGTATCCTACTAGCATTCAATTAATCTAGGTGCCTGAATTCAATAAAACACTGCAACACAGTCCAGGAGTCCACAATAGTAGTGAGTTAACCACAGAAGTTGTTGACTAGAGCTTTTTACACCTCAGCATATTTATATGGCTTTACTTTATATACCTCCTTTTTATACCTTTCTGCTGGATATTTATGTAGGTCTGGCTTTGTCTTGACCTTAACAGTTTATTTTCTAATTATAACTCTGGCACTGACAAAAGCTCCCATAACACAGCAATGCCTTCTACTTTGAAACACCATTTCACTTTTCTTACTGGTTTAGCCCAAGTTCTGCTTTCCACTTCCTCAACTCTTCTCTCTGCCCTGGCTGTTAGGGCTGGTTTGTCTTGGTAGCACATTTGGTGCTGAGTCTATGTGCTGTAGCATTGTAGATTTAAGATAGCAACCCTCTTTTTGACACAATTCATCTTCACAGTGATGTTAGGGAATGTTATTTTTCCTGCCTCTAACTCCTGCAGGAACAATTCTAACCAAGAGTGATTTGTGTTGTGAAAACGCACTAAAGAGATTTATAGGGACTCCTCCATCAGTGTTGTGGAGAGCCGCGATTATGTGCACTGGGTCCCGCATGCAGGGCAGAAGGCCATAAGGAGTCGTGGTGTCTGCTTTCACTCCTGACTGCACCCTCAGGCAGCTGAGGGTCTGCCCGGCATCTGTGATTCTTAAATCGCTTTGCTGCAGCTGCAGACAGCTCCAGAACATTTCATGTGAACCTGAGAAGTCAATGGAGAGGGTAACTGTGACATTGTCTGTAAATATGGATCTGCAAATCTCCCTAAAGTGGTCCTTCTCTGTTATTATTTTTTAACATGACATAGCTGTGTTGCACATGTAATTTTTATTTCAAAAGAGAATTTGTCAAACTCTTTGCATACTTTCACATTTTATACAACTAGATCCCATGATGATGCTAGATCAAATGTATATATGCAAAAGAGGTGGCAATCTATACATAGATCCAAGCCCTTCATCTTGCTACACACTGTGATGAGTCCTGGCGAAGATATGGAAGGTGTTATATGTGTACCTGTGTTATTTTGTTTTGCATAATAAATGGATCTCAGAACATAGAAAAGAAGAGCTAATATTTGCTGACACTAAAGTGTGGATCTCTAAGCAAGGAATCAAGCTGTATAATGTCCTATAGTGACTAGGGGACAGGGATAATTTAGAGGATTGTGATATTATTACCTCACTTCCTAGTGTAATCCTAAAAATTGATTCTACTGAATTAATATCATTAAAGAAATCTTCCAATGCCTTTTTGTAAAATTATTCATACATTTTCAAGAAGTTCAAGAAGTTAAGGTAAGTAAGACAAAAGACAGGAAAATGCCACTTGCTATGGCTCCTCTTAACCAGTATATGGAGTCAGCTATTGAAACTGAATGAAGAAAGCAAACATCACCCTGGATGGAGCCACTGGGGGCAGGGGCGTTCTACGTACTAATTCTATCCACTCAAACGCTTCTCAAATTTTTTCATCAGTGGTTGCTCCGAATATATGTATTTCACCTGAATTTCTCATCTTCCTGGAGGTACAAGTCTGAGGCACATTCTCCACTGTTTCCTGCAGCTTTCTAATGAAACTGAGCCCCAGTAGTGGTACCTTGTACCGCTATGCATCTTGTGTTAGGATTCTTCCCTCTTTGTCATTTCTGTACTCCCAACTGATGTATTCTTTGACTACTTCCCAAAATAATTTCTCACACTTTCATACATATCCTAGTCTTGTTTTTGAGGCACCCTGCCTTTAAGGTACACAATTACTACATGGTGGTGTCTTACAGATGCAACTTCCTTCAATTCTAATGTCCCCAATTTGTCAACAGTACAACTCTGTCTTGTATTGAGCATTATAATTATGGTGCTCACAGATTTCTAGAAAGGTGGGTTTCCCCAGAATTGGTTTTCTAATTTTAAATGTTTACCCTAATTAACACTTTTTTATACAAGGTAGTAAGATGATGGCATGTGGGGTTATTAAAAATAACTGAGTGTGATTACATTCAGAAACAGGTTCTGTATTGCTGTTCTAGAAACAAAGGACAAGGAGGGTTCCTGTGAGCCTCTGCTGTGTCTGTAGAGGCTTTCACACAGCAGGCATGGCTTTCCTCTAAAGAAGCAGGTCTTCTTCATCAGCTGAGCCTCACAAGGAGGGTACCACATGGTGCAAGCCACAGAAGAGCTCACACTAGAATATGCAGGCAGATTATAGCTATTTAGGTGCAAGAGTGAACATTTTTTCTTTGAGAGTATGATTTCAACTCAACTACAGTTTTTCTCCAAGAACTTTAGTTTGAATCCATTGCAGCTTATAAACCTAGAATCCAATTGAAAAATGTAGTTATGGGAATTACTAACACTAACAAACAGAAATAGTTGTGTGATTATAAAGTCAATAAAATATGTAAAATATTTATTATATTTTACAATGATTATATGAATGTCAAAAGTAATATAACTATTTGAGAGGGTTTTTTTTATTTTTTTGGCAGATTGAACTCAGGCCCTTGTGCTTGCCAGGAAGCTCTTATTCTACTGACTGAGCCATCTCCCCACCCCCAGCCATTTCCTTGGGCCTGAAAATCTTTAGAAGAGCAAAAATCATATGACACAATATGATTGGGTTTAATTATAATAAAATACAAAATTTATATAAAACTGTTCACATTATATTCACTGTAAATTTTATAATTCTGCAACATTCTTTATGTTTTTCTTGTTATATAATTTCTCAATGTGTTATAAAGTTTTGGGCTCACCCCAGCCTTAATTATTGGATGCAAATCTTATAAACAAACATTAATTACCTGAGGAAAAGTTAAATACAAAATTATTATTCTTTATCTTCTGCTCCTCTTTGCAGTTTTTATCACTAATTTATCTTGCTCCTGACAGCTTATGATTCCAATATAGGGTCCCTTCCTGTGCCATTGGTTAATTGTAGATTACTGTTCATAATTCATAGCATGCATTATACAAATGTCAAATGCTTTTCCCACTGCACCATCTTAAGTTCCATTTTTACTCTTGCCACCTGAGCTGGAGCTATCACTGTTTCTTTTGCAGTCATGTAGGTGTCTCTTTTCCATATTCAAAATTGAACCTAACAAACCCTAAAAAAAGAAAAATCATTTCCCCTTGATTGAACTGAGGTACACAATAGTTAATAATTCAAAGTTGCATGTATCTATGGTATTTACAGGCATGCATCTACAGCCAATTGATTTTCAGCAAGGTGCCAAGGATACACATAGAGGAATAATAGGTTCTTCAATGAAATGTGTTGAAAATCCCAATATCCATATAAAGAAGGATGAAATCAACACATTCTTATCTTATGCAGCTTAAAAGTTTCAACTCAAAATGAATGAAAGCCTCAATTGTAAAATGTGAAAACACAAAATTACTGAAAGAAAACATTGTTTAAGACAAAGATCCTGACATTGGTGTAGGGAATTTTTAGTTGTAACAACTCAAGATCAGAAAGGTTTTAAGTTAAATAAGCCCAATCAGGATGGATTGTAAGCTTTATTTGTTCCAACTTTGTAAAATAAGAAGTAAATGATTGTACATTTTCAGATTGATTTTCCTTGTAAAATAAAGGCAGTGGTGCTCTATTAGTTACAGTCCTATTGTTAAGGCACAATATCCAATAGTCATCATTTAGAAGAGGAGTGGCTTAATTTACGGTATCGGGAGACTCAGTCTATAGTTATTTGGCTGAAAAATGAAAACTTCAGGAGAGAAGGGTATTTTAGAGCAAAGCTACTTAGTTTATGGAGATTAGAAAGTAGTGCAAGGGAACAATGCCAGAGAGGAAGAGAAAAGACAAAGGACTGGGTGTTGTCGCAAGGCCACACTTCTGTGATCCATCCAGACACTTCAGCAATGTACTGCACCAGGCTTCTTTCTGACCAGGTGCAAGATAAATCAGGTTGGCACAGTCCATCTCAACTATCACAAATACCTGTGCTAGGGAGATGGCTCAGTGGAATAAGTGCTTCCCTGGCAAGCACAAGGGCCTGAGTTCAATCTTCGGTTCCACCAAATAACAAACAAACAATAAACTAATGAGTATGGAGCTCTCAGAATTCATGATATCATATATTATGTTTTTTTTTTTTTTTTTTTTTAAATTTAGGACAGGGTCTACAGGGTTTTACTATGTAGATCTGACTTGTAGTGATTGTCTTGTTTTCAGCCTCCCAAGCAGTGGGATTACAAGCGGACCCCACCATGCCCAGTCTTAATCGCAGTTTCAGTGCACCCCAGGGACGGGCTTGCACATCATGCAGGGGATCGAACCCCAACCTCTACGATATATTACGTTCTTAACACAGTCCCTTTATCAAATATTTCTAGAAAAGTAAATATTGTTACCAAAACTTTCTTCTCTCCCCTTAAGAAAAGTGCCACCAGAGGGGTATAAAAGCATTCTCCATAAAAAAGCAACCACGCACACACACAAATGCATTACAGTCCTCATTCAAAGGTTTGTCTCACTTGAGGAAAAGAGGCTCACTGCAGGGTACACTGCTGATTCTCAGATCAATTACATTTTCCTCACTTTTGAGAATGTAGAACTTGGTAGGAACCGTGTCAGTATTATTTTGGAAGAGAAAAATTATGAGCATTGTATAAATGTGGAAACTATCAAAAACACTGTATTTTGAAGAATTCTATGGCAAAAGAAAGCAAAGTATTTTATTTAATTGTCAACATCAATTATTGTGGAAATATGAGAATACAATCCATTTGATTAATGCCACTGGGGCCTGAAACCATGAGAAGTGGTATTTTTCTTGTCAGATTTCAACTACATCGTCTACAGTCCTTATATAAAACCAGATGAATTGCAGCAGCTGAGAAGACGAAGTGGCTGTAAGTTCCTGTAAGAAAGACTGATGATAAAAATTGGCCTGGACAAAAATATCAGTTATAATCACCAACCAACTGGTAAGGAGGAGGAAGTGCTCTTCATCTCTAATTCCAACTGTTAATTGCCTAAAAATATATACATTTCTACTTACATTTTTGGCATATTATGATTTAATCAAAACACTGCTTGTCATAAGTTTAAGAAAAGCATATTGAATTCATGGGGTATTTTTAATATTCCTGATAGTTTAGAGCCTTAAGAAGTAAAAGAATTACAGAAAAACAGATAATGTTTAGTGTTGCAAAACATACACAAAGCTAAATGAGGGGCCAGATGACTGAGTGCTATATTTACTCCTAACCTATTTTATAATTTACATAATAAATTCTGAGCTGTCTTTCAGCAAGTTGGCTGAGGCATTTGGTAAGTTTATCATAGTTGTTTAAAAGAGGAATAGGAAAATAATAGCTGCAGTCCTTGAGTGAAAAATAACTACAGTGAGGCACCTATGAGAGAAGATAAAGACAGGTGCAGAATATTTGCACATGTGTTAAAACATTTGTTACGGCCACATTTATGGCATAAAAGAAGAGACCGCCCCTGAGCTTCTCTGTGAAACGCAGCAGTACTGACAAGTGGAAAGGCGTATTCATACTACTAGCAGTTCAAACGATTCCCACAATAGCACTTATCTAGTAGTACTAAAGAACAAGGAAGGTGGGAAAATTGAACCTCATTACAGTCTATTTCACAGCATCATCTTGTACTTATATTTGGGGCTCATCAACAGGAAAGGACACCAAAAGACAGAGAGGTTACGGGATTAACCCCTTCTCATGTAGCTTTTGGTAGTCAAATGTTAACGCACACCTAGGAGGACAGGTACCAATACTGCCTTCTTAGCTATTACATCAAACGAATATATTGAAAACAGTGCCTGACAGCTATATTTATTAGAACCTAGGAAAATCATGAATATTTCTATAAATGTGGTTACAGTCTATCACACAGCTATAGATTTCACTAAGGCACAAATATGCCCAGTTTTGGAAGTTAGCACTGAGTAGAGAGGCATTGAATTAGACCTTGAAAAATGTACACACATTGCATGTACGGAAGGTCAAGGGTGTTCAGTATTTTGCTTAAATTTTGAGCCTTCTTCTATCTAATATCGATTGAATAACTCTGCATGGGTCCCAGAGAAATTCATAATTAATAGGAATCTATGAAATAATAAAAATCTTAGCCCACTTTGAAGAGAAAAGGCAAATTTACAAATGGAAGAGTTATAAGATAAAGAGTCAGGAAGGGACTAATGTACCCAGAAGAAGCAAGGAAACTTTACTCTGGCAAATCTAAAATCATGGGGCTGGGATATGCAGGAGCAGAGATTGTGTAAGCCTTTGATACTAGATACGAAGTTTCTTTCATATCAATTAGAACCTCTGAGGACTTCCTACCTTAGAATTTAACAGCTAACCAAACATTTAAGGGAAAATTGTACAGGTAATTTGACGTTTAAGTTTCTTTTCTTAGAATTACATGTTTTTCATAATTTTGAAAATTAGACTACAGGGAAAATAATCTATTCCCAAAGAACCATCTCTTTTCAATTATTTCAATTTTTTTCTCTCTTCAAATAACATGGCTTCATGTTCTATTGTTGTAGGTTCTGATGTTTTCAAGATCCAGTAACAGTGTTTCCTCTGTATTTTCCCGTTTTTACCAGTAAGAAAACAAATCACAGAACTCTGAAATCTATGTGCATTACAAAGTGCCAAAAGTGGTCTTATATTGACCTATTTTTTGGGAAACTGTAGAGAGACTCTAGTAGAAAGTGATATGTAAACAGAAAACACAGCACAATATTGGAGCTGATAGCTCTACAAGCACAAACCAGAATTGCACATGGTAATCCAGACAGGACACAGGGATCATTTAGATTTCAAACTATAAAGTTCTTAGCAATCCCCATAGGAAACTATGTTCAAAAGGGCAATCCCCATAACCAATAACAGCAATTGAATAAATTTACTGCTGGTCCCAGAATGGTCCATAATTAAAAAATGAGTCCTGATATGAACCACTGGCCTATTTTTAAGAAACATTACACTTGACTTTCTTTTTACTCTTTTAAGATTAAAATATAGTGGAATGAGTACATTGTGTCTTGGGTGACAGATTCAAAACTGAATTTTAAAAGGTAGAGAAAGTTTTAGGGTGGTAGAGTTGGTATGAGATATGCATGGGGATTTGTTTTTGCAATAATGGAAATTAAAACTGAGGCAACAGTAAGAATTTGCAGGTAAAAGCTTTAGTTGAAATTAAGAGGAAGGATAGAAAAATCACTTAATCTTCAGGAGCAGAACAAAAGGAAAAAATTCTCTTAGAAAATGTCAGAATGGACCATTGACAAAGAGAAAAGAAAAGCTTTTTAAAGTATGGTTATAACCTGATAATTTTCCATTGGGA